>JBAMJV010002917.1:0-172881 GCA_037951105.1 Echinarachnius parma | reverse complement strand
TAGTTTATAATGTTACTGTCCACGTTTGGTTACTAAAGTTCAGCCTTACCAAAACTGTACTACCCCTTTAAGCGTTTGTTTTCTCTCCATGTCACTGAGTTTCGAGGACGCGCTCTTCTAATTTGCTCTTCACTATCAATCAACCGGAACGAGAGAAAGCATGCCTGAAGCAGTTTCCCGCTTAATTTCCGTGCATATTATGGTGTCGGTCGTCTTTTGTGCATAAGTGCTATGTGCTGTAAAAATGTGTCGTTAGTTATTTTTTCTTCTTCTTCTTCTTCTTCTTCTTCTTCTTCTTCTTCTTCTTCTTCTTCTTCTTCTTCTTCTTCTTCTTGGTTTGATATACAGTTTAAGGTTCTTTATCTTTTTGCTTAAACACACAAAATATTTTGTAGGTTATTTTGTTCTTCTTGACAATTGTTTCACTTGTATTTGTTGTGCTTGCATACATTATGTATTCTATTTTGTACTTTGTTTTTATTCTAAACATTTGACTTTGATGATATTATTAATTTTGTAAATAAAGTTATCCTTTGAAAAGTCAAAAAAAAAGTCTTCTTCTTCTTCTTCTTCTTCTTCTTCTTCTTCTTCTTCTTCTTCTTCTTCTTCTTCTTCTTCTTCTTCTTCTTCTTCTTCTTCTTCTTCTTCTTCTTCTTCTTCTTCTTCTTCTTCTTCTTCTTCTTCTTCTTCTTCTTCTTCTTCATCTTCATCACAGTGTTGAGCGGGGTGGGGCTCTACACACCGCATTTAAGTATTTAAACAAAATTGAATACATTTTCCAGGAATTGAAATAAAGATACAACTGATCAAAGTTTACGAAATTTTCAACTTGTTATATTTAGAAAATGACACAATAATGGAGACGGCATAGTTGAAGGCTTGAGTATCATGGTATAGAGTATGGGTGGGGCTCTACACACATTGTTCTAGTCCGGAATCTGTTTTTGACATTTTGAAATAAAATTGCCTGGAATTACATTAAGTTACAACTGATCAAATGTGAAGATTACGTAATTTTCAACTTGTCTTATCTAAAACAACACAAAAAGGAGATCGTATATATTCAAAGGATGGGCCTATACCTGCACACTGCATTTAAGTATCATCATTATTTTCTATTTTTGTTATTGAAAAAAAATTTAAATTAAAAAAATGATGACGACATAATCAAAGGTTGAGGCATCGCATGCAGTGAAGAGCGGGTGGGGCTTTATTATCAAAGTCTTTAATTGTCAATATTATGAAACAAATTTGCCTAGAGTCATAAATAAAGTACAAAAACTGATCGAATGTCTGTCATTGCAACGTTTCCGATTCTAGTTTGTTTGATCTTAAGTATCAAAAACATGGAAATGGCATAATCAACGGCTGGTGGGCTATCACAGTGTATAGAGGGGATGGGGCTCTATACACCCAATATTTAAGTAATCAAATTATGAATATTATATATATGGCTGGAACTGAAATATAATTACAATGTATCAAATATCAACAGTATAACATTTAAAAAATTGTTTTATACAAAGTAATACACAGTTTTGATGGCGTAGCCTACTAGGTTGGGCGTAAATTATTAACTGTCAGTTGGATAAGGAAAGACTCCAAGATAAGACTTTAGGACTTCACCAAAATATTTGTTCACAAAATAATACTGCAAAAAGAACAATTTATTCTTTAATATCCATGTATATTGAAAGTGACTCAAGAAAAGGAAAAGACATAGACACAAAAAGAAACAAATTTAAGTATAAATTATAATAAATTGCAACGTAAAAATGTAAATGCAAACTAAAGCCATTTATTAGGCTTCATTGCAAATAATATTTGATTATTGTAGATAACTTGACTGTATTTATATTATATGATTGTATATATCTTTATTATTGTAAATAAGTTGATTGTATATTGTGTTTTGTTATTGATTAAGTCAGTAAAAGGTGAAAACCTTTTTAAGGTGAAATAAACAAATCTAGAACTCGTTTAATCGTTTATTTACTTGTAGAAAATTTTGTTTCTTCTGATTTGAACTATGCTCGAAATGCGCATGCTGATTTGAGGCGTCGTTTGAATGTTATTTGCGCATGATACATATTGGACAAATCGGTTGCCAGTTAGGACGCCATCTTGCACTATTTTGTTCACAACAAATGTTTAGGGTATCAACTAAACAGGACACAAAAAGTAACCACCCCCAAAAACAACAGCTCATAATTTCATAACCAAGAATCGTTTCAAGATTTTGTTTTGCCAAAATATTTCTATGGTAGTTGGGAAAACAATATTTTAAAATGAGAGTTAACCATTAATCCATGGTTGAGAAAGCAAAACACATATTTAAGAGAAAATAGTCATATTTCAAAATTCGCAAAACTGATATTATAGGTTTTCCGGCCAATCTCCAACATTACGCGCCCAAATTCGTTTATATGCATTCAATTTCATGCAATTGCCGTGGAGGAGTCGCTTTGGTCATTCAAATTCATATTCCGAGCATGCATATTCGTATATGGGCACTCAAATGTCAAATCGCGAACTTCAAATTCGCAAATGGGCATTCGATTTCATCATTGGGCGCTATTTTCAACAAATGGGCATTCAATTTAATACGGCAAGCTTGACAATCGCTCGTTTGTTCATTCAATTTCGTTAATGGGTGACCAATTTCCAGAAATGTTCATTCGATTTAAGATACTCAAACAACATCAATACGTACTCACACATAAATATATTTACATGCATGTACAACCTTAAACATACGCACACACAATATACAAACACACACATACATGACATATATAAACGATGACTTTGGTTTATTTTTATATCATCATCACCTTTTTTTCCCTTACATATTCTCGACCATTTCATCGTGTTATATCTTTCCCTTTTCAGATATGCTTTCAACATTTAATCTTCACTTTTTGATATTCATCAGTCACATTTTGTTTAGATTTGTTTTTCAATGTTCAATAATTTCATATTCATTTCACATTGTGCTTTCCTTTTGTTTTACCTCTATTCGTTCATCATGTCTTTACTTTATCATCAGGCGATATCATCATTTTGATCTTTATTTTTTATCACATTTTCTTTTTTGTCATCATCTGATTTTAATTTATCATTATTTTGTTCATAATCTGTATCTATATTTCCATCGTGTTTTGTGTATTGATTGCCCATGCACGAAATGACTGTACCATATACCATGATGTTACATATCCAGTACATTTCCACTGTACGTGTTTAATTTGAATGAAATTATAATGAACTTGTTTGCCCATGCGCGAATTTGAATGACCGAAATGAGACTGCTAGAAATGAATTTGAATGACCATTAACGAAAATGACCCAGCTAGCCACCTGACGTTGGGCCGATGTCGGAATTTGGTTGCCGGATGTCGGCATATCGCCGTTGGCTCGAGGTTAAAATGTCCGCCAGCCCAACATCGTCACGACGTCATTTTTGTGATATATTGGCATAACGTCATTTTCCGACAATGGCCCAACATCATCTCATGACATGATGTTGGGCCATTGTCGGAAAATGACCTTATGCCAATATATCACAAAAATGACGATGTTGGGCTGGCGGACATTTTAACCTCGAGCCAACGGCGATATGCCGACATCCGGCAACCAAATTCCGACATCGGCCCAACGTCAGGTGGCTAGCTGGGCGAGCGCCCATCGCTTACATTGGAATGACGCAAGTGTGAAATTGGTTGCTCCGTTACTTAATATGACTGACTAAAAACGAATTTGAATGACGATGTGTCGATCCAAAGGCGGATTCTGCTGATATGAAATTGCATGAGAAAATAGCGAAATTGACCGGGAAAACCTATATTATTGCAGTTTATTGAGTGTTGAGAAATTTCTAATTGCACTGTTTTACAATTGCAATTAATGCATCAAACCACATGTACCATTAACAAATTAAAATGGATGGAATTTCAATCAGCATTGTTTCATAAACCATAATTAATGCATTCAGCCACATGTGCTGTTTCACAACAATGTACAGGCATGCATGCGCAAGTTCTAGTGACTTTTGAAAGTGGGTAATTTTGTCTTTAATCTGTGCTCATTCAGCCATGAAGTGATGAATATCTCTGATTTTCACACAAAATTTTCATAACAACTGTACAAATATTTTGGTAAAATAATACCTTGAGACAATTATTAGTTATGGAAAAATAAGCATTTGTTCAGGGGGTAGTTACTTTTTGTGTTCGGTTTATAAACAAAAAAAGTAACGAGTGAATACGTTGACAAATTATGCAAAAACTGATAACGGGTTTTTACAATTTGCATGTCTGTGATCAGCCCGCTTGTGGTGCCGTTTCATAAAACTCTTGCTATTGTTGTATATAAGTGTCCAATTAGTGTAACTACCATGGCAACAGCTGCAATGCTCCACGTAGTCTTTTGACAAGCCTGTCTCGTCTGAACTGAGTTGAATGCAAGGAACGACTGGACAGCGCGACTACAATGCACACTCTCTTGGCGAGACAGTCTTTTCGCAAATGGATTGCTCTCCGATGAACTTCTTTTGTTAAGTATTGAATTCCTCTACCTATGAGTTGCGCCCAATCAGGAAGCCGGGTTATCACGTACATTCCCCAACGCAAGACACAAACTATACCACAGTGAACCGACGCTGCACGCTGAAGCAATACAAAGGTCCGATGCAAAGCAACACACACACATACACGCACACGTCCCGAGGTCACACACAGAAACACACACATACACACACAGCCTACACAGGGATGTGTTTGTGTATACAATGCTATGTACTGGGCGAGTATGCCGACGTACACGTAGTTCATATTTAAATGGGAGAGGCAAAGAGACGTTTGACTGTACAGAAAGACGTGTGCTCAATGCAGTAGAAAAAACTATGCATGATTCATTAAATCAAGCTTATGCATATTCATGAGCCAGTAGATGCGTAAAGGCGAGGGGATCGCACGTGAATTCATCATTTGCCAGATAGCCTCCATCAGGCGTTCAGTCGTTCCTGATCTTGCATGCAGCGCAGCCATTGCTTGCTTGAGACACGAAGCCTTGTTAAAGGCTATGCTCCACGCTGATTGGATGTTGACCTTCTATAGTTACAATAATTGGACAAGTACAACAATTGCAAGAGTTTAATGAAACGGGGCCTAATATGTTCACTGAGATGATAAGAGAAAGTAAGCATAATTGAGAACTGAGCAAAATTGCAACGAGTTGTTGGCTAACCCTGTTTGCGCACAATTGAAATGATCACCGGTATTTTTCAAAATATATCATAGATATTATATCTATAACAAAGAGGACATTTTGAGAACAAGAGTTGGTTTCATCCTTGTATTAGTAAAAGGAAAATCACCAGGCATGGAAGAACCGCTATAGATCCAAGAGGGTGTTTCTCGAAGAGTCAAAGCTGAACTTAACTCTAAAAAGGCAGTTAATGTTGTTATTATCAAGGAGCCTCGAAATAATTGATACAAATGTTTGTTGATAAACTTGCATTTTTTTTGCTCTCGAATATCATTTATTCCAAGGCTACAAATGGCTTTCCATAGTTGTTAAGTCAAACTGAAGTTCAACTTTGAAGCTTTGTGAAACACCCCTGGTGAGTTTGGTAACAAAGTTACTGGATCCCTTTAAAGTGATCTAGTAACTTTGTTGACGTGATCCAAAAGTGATGAATGGTTGACACAATGTATTATTGTTGTGATCTGATATGCCCACTGAGTAAGGTGTGAACATGTCAACGTTAAATGGATGTTATAAATGGCCGAGCAATGAGCGAAAATGCAAAGTGATATTCGCTAACTCATTGCACTGACTTCTTACACAGTTATAACTATCCGGTGGATAATTAAAAATCCGAACACTCCAATCGTAAATATCCTTTTAACGAAAGGGGAAAAAACGAAACCTGTTCCATGCTTCTACTATAGTAATATAAATACAACAAGTTATGGGACAACCAGAAAGTTTTGTCGATTTGGAAAATGTAACTTGATCCCTTTAACATGATTCGTGCAGCCTCAGATAAGTTAAAAACAAGGGTATTTCATTATTAATTTTCCTTACAGCAATAGGCCGACGGGTGGGGGATAGCTGAACAACAACGGGGGGCGGGGGGGGGGGGGGGGGGGGGGGGGGAGGTGAGCAATTGCCCCCATTCCCCATTCTTTCCCTTAGCAACACAACTTCCGACCCCCTTCCGACACTTCATTCCGGTGGTTGAACCGTAAGACGTTTATTAACAAGTTCCGCTGCAAGTCTCGCTCAGTTCCCAATAAAATTATTTTAGCAGCGTATATTACGAAACTGGATTTGCGTAAACAAGACTGATGACTAACCCTGTTTTGAAGTAGGTTGAAAATACACTGCACTAGTTTTGTATTTAAGTGAGTGATCATGGAACATAATGCTTTGTTGTGAATTAATTTGGAAAGACAGGGGGCGGGTGTCATCCATTTTTGCAAGGCTTATAACCCGAGTTGATCGTGTTGATGAAGAAACACAAAATAATGACTTTATTCCCTGACGATGATTAGGTTGAAAGAAAAGTCGGGGTAATGTGTTATGTTTATTTTTTTTAGATGAGTCAAGTATGGAATAGATTATTACTTTCTTGTGACTTTGGTTCTACCCTCCCATGCCATAAGTATTGCAACATGGTGAAATTCGTTACATTTTTGGTAAATGACTTATCTATGTTGTAGTGGTGTTTTGTTCTAAATAATTGAAAAGTGACCGACATTCCGGTGTAAATGGAAGGTGCACATTGTTCACTTTCTCATTCAAGGCCACTGAGTCCCTCAAGTACATACCATGGTTAAGACATCCGGGCTATCTAACGTGCAACGCCGACAAATCGTCGCCCTGAGGGAGGAGGGGGTTTCGGTGGCTCAGATTGCTGAACACGTTCAGGTATGCCGTCAAACGGTGTACAGAGTGTGTAAACGCCATAGGGAAACAAACAATTTTGACAAGCGACCAAGACGTGACAGAGGTAAAAAGACCACACGTCTGGAAGATCGGTATCTACTGCGTCAGGCTCGTTTGACCCGATTCGAATCTGCACAAACTTTGGCAGCTCACTGGAGCTACAGGATCGGTAGAAGAATCTCAAAGAGGACGACACAAAGACGCCTATACTCCCACAATCTTCATGCCCGCATTTCCAGGAGGAAGATTCTCATATCTGGTGTTAATCGCCAGAGACGCATCAGGTGGTCCTCCAGAGTAAGGGATTGGACGGTGTGGGACTATTAGAGCCACTTCCGGTCTTTTCTGACGAGAGTAGGTTTTGCCTTTCTTCCAACGACGGAAGAGTAAGAGTCTGGCGTGAACCCAACACATCATACGACCCAAGGAACCTGATCTACACTCAAAGGCTTGCAGTTTCAGTCTTGGTTTGGGGGTGTGTCGGCATCTATGGAGTCGGCGATCTTATTGTCGTGTACGGGAACCTGGATAAAAAAAAAATATCCGGAGATTCTGGACTCTCACTTGTTTCCATCCATTGGTAACATATTTGGCGACACGCAACACCCGTTCAATTTCCAGGATGACAACGCACCGGCACACAGGGCTGCCCAGATGGACCAATGGTATGACGAAAATGGCGTTAGGAGGGTGCAGTGGCCAGAACAATCACCAGATGCTAACCCGATAGAGAATCTGTGGGATGCCACCAAGAGAGCCCTCACCAAGGACAGATCAACCACCAGGGAGGGTTTGATCCACTCTATCTTCAGGGTCTGGGGCAGCATCACCCAGGAAAGACTACAAGGTCTATATGCGACTCTGCCAAGGAGGCTGCGCGCCATTATCAGCAGGCGCGGGTACCCAACAAAATACTAGAACTTCATGAACTTTACATGATAAATGACTCTTGACATGTTAATGAAATGTGCCTGATAATAAGATCTTAAATCATGTACTACAAATTAATTAAAACAGCACTTATTATCATGTCTTACATTGCCTCCTGTGTAATGCATGTGTCTATGTTGCAATACTTTTGGCACGGGAGGGTAGTTATACATTAACATCCATTAAGGTGTGTTATTGTTATGACTCTAGTTGATAAAAGAACACAAATTGCCGACTCTAACTCTGTATATGATTTGCTTAAGTTCTGGAAAATGATGTTGCTTTCAAAAAGGAACATAGTGGATACATTACTTGTATAAGTGTAGCGTTAATTTTAAGGTTATAACCAATTCATTGTGCTAAAGTTATGACCTGTAAAGAAACACAAAGTGGTGACTGACCGAATCAAATATAATTTGGTGAAAATATAAGTATTGGAAATTGAATAGAGGAAAGTTTAGCATATTACTGTCATATGATTTTTGTATGTTTCTGACTAGTTCGTTGTCCTAAATTTCAACCCTTAAAATCTCTTTAACCCTCGTACTCAATGCTGAAAGATAAATTGAAGAGAAATTCTGTAAAATGGAGTTATCGATTGCTGCTTTAGTGTGTTTATCTTAACGTGTGTTCGTCCGTGTGTAGCGGGTGTTATAGTTTTTTCTGTTTGTTTGTTTGTTCATGCGTGTGTGCGTGTGTATGTGTTATTTATAGGATGTGTGTTTGTGCGTATGTGTGTATGTGTTTATGTGTGTTTGTGCGTGCGTTTTTGTGCGTGTTTGTGCGTGTGTTTGTTTATTTGTGTGTGTGTTTGTGTATGTGTGTGTGTGTGTTTGTGTGTGTGTGTGTTTATATGTATGTGCTGAGTAAATAATATAATGAGATGGAAATCACGTATAATGTAGTGTCTTAATTTGGGGTTCCCCCCATCCCCGTCCCTGACGAGAACAAAATTTGTCTTATTTTGACTACTCGCTTCCTCACAGGTAAAGGAATATCCCTGCGATAGGTTCATTTGGAGAGCTTCCCTAGCGTAGGAACCCAAGCCGGATCCAAGCCCCATAAATGAGATGGCAATAGGGTAAAGGCTCCTTTCCCCTCCCTTAGCGGGACTGCCCCATGAATGTGAGGGAAGTTAAAGATAGATCATCGGCAATCCTGACGTCGGTTACGCCAGGTACCGGTGTTATCCCGCTTTCTTTGATACTCTCTGTAATTCATTATATTAAGACTACATGAATAAATAATACTATTTGAAGTGTAAGCCAATGAAAAGCTTGCCCCCTCCCCCCCCCCCCCCCTCCCCCCACACACACACATAAACACACATACATATACACCCACTACGCTACGCCTTCTCCCTCATGGGAATCGCTTTCCTTTTTTTTGGGGGGGGGGGGCAAATTTGTGTTAATTAAATGTGGCTACGCCGCTGTCACTGATTTGAACTTCTCTAAGATCGATGGGATTATAAGAGGACTTTTCTCGTAAATACGGGTATTCAAGAGGCATTATGTTAAGGGGTGATGGAGTAAAAGCCCCATCTATATGAGTAAAATACACCCCCTTTTGCATTCGCTACACCCTAATCCCCTCCCCTAAGAATCATTTCCTCTACTTTCGCCCCTTGTCTGGGTTCCGTAACTTCACCCTGACAGGTTCAGGAGGGCTTCAAGGCAGGTACTCAAGCAGCTTCGATGTTAATGAGGAGGGTAAAAGCTCCCCCCCCCCCCCCCCCCCCTCTCTCTCTCCTGTACAATGTTAGCCTCACTGGCATACGCCACACCCTTCCCTCTCTTCAGGACCATTTGCATCTCCTCATTTCCACAATTAATTGTAACTTCACAATGACAGGTTCATTACTAGTGTTTCTCTTTAACAGATACCGAAGCTACTTAACGTATATCAAGGGGGTAAGGGGGATGGGTAAGAGCCTCCTCCTCCCATGTCGAGAATTAAAGGGGACCACCAGGCAAAGAACAACATATAATTATATGTTTTGGTACCATTTTGTGATATCAAATAGATGCCCAACTTTTTGGAAAGGGTTGTGTAATTCATTAACAATGCAATTAACTATCACCACTTACGGAACCAGTATTATTTCATGGTTCCGTAAACGCGAGTGCGAGTGCGCCACGCGTACATTTGGAGACAATATAATCCCGGACGATTCATTCGTTCTGGACAAAGGTACAAAGGATAAAGGAACGCATGCTTTAGTATGGTGATGCGTTTTCCAATTATATATTTTTTTCTGGAAACATATTTTCTGAACTTGTTGATGAAATGAACTACTAAAGATGTTATCTTTCATTTATAAGAATATTATTTTTGGGTGGTGGTACCCTTTAAGGATTATTTTCCTGTCTTCACTATGGATCTGGGTTGCCTCTCTCTACTTCATTAATTGTAACTTCACCACGACATGTGTATTACGCAAATGTTGGGAGGACGTTTCTCCTACAAGTACTCAGGCGGCAATAAGGGTGAGGCAGGTAGAATCCGTCTCCCCTTGAAGAAATTCTTACCCCATTTAGCAAAAACTATACCTTGTCTGCGTTTACCCTCTCAACGCCACTAATCGTGACTTCACCGTGATGACAGGTTAATAAGGAGGATTTCCCTTTATACAGCACAGGTACTCTAGTTGACTTCGAGATCGTATCTCGACCCACCGATTGGCGGTTGACGTCAGTCCTCTAGCGGCTCGATGACAGGGCACAACCTCTTGACGAGTTGAACCATAGATTAGATCAGGTCACACCCCTTATCATAATTATAATCCTTGATCGAACCCACCTATCTGAACTACATTCGGACCCCATATTATTCATGAAACCCTGCTAGCTGAGTTTCGTGCGAAGTCTGGTTTCGATGATTATACCGGGCGTATCAAAAAAAGCGTTACACTTTTGAAAAAATTGTCAACATTACATTTTTATATATTTATAAGATTTGTTCATGTCGATGGATGCCCAATGGTCTCATCTATCAAGTGCCACTAACAAAACAAGTTTTGGTTCACGCTTGGGCGAACACTGACAGTTTTTGTACAGAGTGTCAAAAATGCCTTGCGCCAAATTGAAAGAAGAGGTACAATTAAACCAGCAGACCGAATAAGTACTCCCATTCAAACATATTGCTCTTTGCCATAAATTCAAGAATATTTTATGATTGTGTAATTATTTTGTGGCAATTTTCTATCATAATTTAACTGATTTCATTGTTTTATGCATGGGTGAGAATCAATAATGGGTAATTACTTCAAGATCATTTTTAAAGCACAGACAAATCAAAACCACATGCCAGTCATTCATTCAAAAAGTACCAAATCAATTAATCTTCAAATCATTCAACTGATTCATCAATCAATTAATGAGAAATCAATTAATCAATCCATCCATCAATCCATCATTCAATCGATCAATCCATCCATCAATCAATCAATCAATCAATCAATCAATCAATCAATCAATCAATCAATCAATCAATCAATCAATCAATCAATCAATCAATCCATCCATCCATCCATCCATCCATCCATCCATCCATCCATCCATCCATCCATCCATCCATCCATCCATCCATCCATCCATCCATCCATCCATCCATCCATCCATCCATCAATCCATCAATAAATCAATCAATCAATCAATCTATCAATCCAATCAATCAATCAATCAGACCTCCAATCTAGCAACATGAATACAATTATTCGTTCATGCTTCTGGGCGGCTTCTAGGTCATCTTTTGTATGTGTCACACTCAATGAAAGGATTTCAATCGTTAATGAGGACAGGCTGGAAATTTTGTCATTAACGATGCAAATCCTTTCATTATCTATCAATATATGGCTTATGTATTCTTACCCATGCATAAAGCAATGAAATCAGTTAAATTATGATAGAAAATTGCCACAAAATGATTACACTATCATAAAATAATCTTAGATTAATGGCAAAGAGCAATTTGTTTGAAAGAGAGTACTTATTTGGTCTGCTGGTTTAATTGTCCCTCTTCTTTCAAATTGGCGCAAGCTATTTTTCACACCATGTACAAAAACAGTTAGTGTTCGCCCAAGCGTGAACGAAAATTTGTTTTGTTAGTGGCACTTGATAGATGAGACCATTGGGCATCCATCGACATGAAAAAATCTTCTAAATATATAAAAATGTAATTTTGAAAAAATGTTCAAAAGTGTAACGCTTTTTTGATACGCTCTGTATAGGCATTAATATATAGTATGTATAGCAGTGGTCTCCATTGTGCTAATACCCTTTTCCCTAGTTGGCAGCCATTCGTGTTCAGTGGCGTACCCAGAATGTTTTCAAGGGGGGGGGGGGTTATTTCGTCAGCCAAATTTCTGTCAGCGGGGGGAGGGGGGAGGGGGAGGGGAGGGAGGTCGCAGAACATTTTCGAAGCCGAGACCAAGTACCTTCAAAATTTTCGAGGCCGAGACCAGGACCGGTCAAAAAATGTCGAGGCCGAGACCAAGTCCATTGGTTGAGAATCCTGTAAGCGGGGAGGGGAGGGGGAGGGGGGGGGGGGGTGTCCGTAGAAAATTTTCGAAGCCGAGACCGAGAATTTTCAACATTTTCGAGGCCGAGACCATCGGTAATGATGGTCGAGACCGCTAAAATGTGGTCTCGAGACCAGCTATAAATTGAAAAGGGGGATTGTATCAACCATTCATCACTTGTTGAACATGTCAACAAAGTTACTAGATCCCTTTAACCAAAATGAGCCCGGAGGATGTGGAAGGGAATGACAATATTTCCAAATAAGTGGTACATACAGACTGTGTAAACAAACTTTTTTTAAAACATGAATGTACTTTTTAATTCATGCCCGTGTATTTCAAAGGGGTTATTAGTAAGAGGGTGAGGAGAGCTGTAATTCCCATACGCTGGGAAAATGACACCCACCCCCTCCTCCGTGATTAGCTAAGACACCGAATAACGTCAGACCTCTAGCGGCTAGATGACGGTTCAAACTCAGTCTTGCTACCTCAGATTCGTATATTGTCGAGAGGATTGTTTTGTAAGCTATTTGTGTTCAGTGTTACGATCGAGGCACGTATTGTTGGGGCGTAGCTAAAAGGTTAACAAGGGGATTCTACCCCCCCCCCCCCCCAACCGTGGATCAGATGAAGAAAATGAATATAAACTATCACCCTTTCGGCTTTCCCTCTATTTAAAACTTGTCTGATCTCTTCTATAGGTTGATCCTGGCTACGACCCTATTCGATTGTATCCCTTTCCCGTGTAAGTTGCCCCGTCCCCGTACGCCACTGACGCACTGTTGGCCGAGTTGAGTCCTGGGGGGTGTTTCACAAAGATCCTAAGTTGAACATAGCACTAAGTTGGACTTAACTATTATGGAAAGCCACTTGTAGCCTTGGAATAAAATATATTCCAAAGCAAAAATACAAGAATTTTAAACTTTTCATAAATGTTGCAAGAACATGAAATCTCTTTGATAATGGAAACATATTAGTGATTTGAAACAACATTTTATGACTTTTAATTTAAGAACTTTTACAATTTTGTTCCAAAGAAACTAATGGCTTTTCATACCTTTTAAGTCCAACTTAGAGATAAGTTCAACTTGGGATCTTTGTGAAACACCCCCCTGGTATGCTTTGCGCACCTGTTGTGCGTGGTTTGCCGTACGCAATATTCGTCCACTGTTGTGAGGTAGAGAATTACAAGTGACGCGCGTGCGGGGGCGGTTCTTCGTCGAATTAAAGCGCTAAACTTGACTCGCCACTTCCGGCGCGGCATCTGTTGCATTCGTGACGTCGCCATGTTTCTCGTTTCTCGTCAACCATGTCAACCACGCAGTCAGTTCTTGAGCGTTAGTCTGTCTGGATGGTCTTCATTCATGTTTGTATACCTCGTCGCGTTCAGTAAACTGTCTGTCTTCATTATATTCATGCGGCATGCGGTGATTCATTCTTTGGGGGTAAATAAAGTGTGTCCCTGCCGGCTTCTGAAATCTCATTATACACGTTTTAGGCGTTTGGATCGGCTGCTTTTCTGACTTGTTCGTCAGCCGAGAAATCATTTCTTGAGCGTTGTAACCCGTCTCCGTGTTATGGTTGTGGATCTATGCGCATGTGTGTCTCTATAACTAAATGCGCTCAACATGATAAAGTGATTCTTGATTCAAAAGGAAATAGTAAATGAACCTTTCATTATCTTGCCTGGTGTATGCCGATTCTGCAGTGTCCTTCATCAAAAGATTTCGGATCGATCACTTTGTGACTTTCTCGTCAACCGAACAGATCTTTCGAGAGCGATATCCTACAGTAGACTCTGTGTCGTGATGCTTCGATTAGAATATGAATTTTAATCCTGAATTTTCATTTGTGATCAAACTTCTCACTTATTTGTATGCTCCTTCTTGCTGCGATTAATAGTACTGTAAGGTTACAGTCAAGCCAATTTTGTTGATCATAACTATGTTTGGATGCGTCCTTTTTTAAATGAGAGAAATGACTTCATATTTCAATAATTGTAAATTTAGGTCTATATAAAGACAATCTCATGAATCGTACTACACCTGATTCCACCAAACAACTAATATTTTGGAAACAACATTTGTTAACTTTACATAAGTCATCATGAGCAGGCCATCGCGGCTAGTCTCCGTACATTCATTTGACGAAGATCTGGAATGCCTGATCTGCGCCGGTCGCCTGATAGACGCCAAATTCCTGCAATGTCTGCACAGCTTCTGCGGTCAGTGTCTGGAGCGTAGCGTCACGGTGAGAGGAAAACCCGGGGGATCGTGCCGACGTCGTTCGATCGAGTGCCCAATCTGCAGCGAAGACACCGTCGTGCCCGATGGCGGCGTCGATGGCCTGAAACCGAACAAGCTGGCCAACAAGGTGGTACAGGCGCTGGAAGGCGGAGAGCATACCGCCAAGCTGATGAACTCGGAACTGACGTGCGAGTCGTGTCGCGCGAAGAGATCGCGCGCCGTTGCCTACTGTCAGGACTGCCGCCACTTCATCTGCCGCGATTGCGTCTGCGCGCACTCCAAGATGAAGCAGATCATGAACGGCCACTGCATTAAGCCGCTGTCCGACCTTCGTCGCAGCCTGGTGAAGACGCGCAACGGCTACCGGGACGCGAGCCACGGCAAGACGTGCCACCAGCACAGCGGCCAGGCCAAGACGCACTTCTGCGAGACCTGCTCCATGCTGGTGTGCGTGAAATGCACGAAGGATGCGCACAGCGAACCGGCGCACACGTGCGTCGAGTCCAAGGACGCGGTCAAGGCACATCTAAGCAGCATCGAGCAGCTGGTCGAGATGAGTCGCGAGAAGCAGAGGGAAGTCGCCGACGCGCTGCGCGTGATAGATCGTCAGCGCAAGGATGCGCGTCGCCTTGTGCACAGGCTGCAAATCGAAATCAACGCGGCCGCCGACAAGGCGGCGGAAAACGCTCTCAAGTGCATCGATTATCAGCGGTTTAATCTCCTGAAGGAGGCGGATCGGCTTGAGGACTTCATCACAGGCAAGTACGACGAGTTTGAAGCAGGTAGGCTCGGTGTCGGGTCGGTGCTCTCGAACGCCCGGAGCTTCGGCTACAAGTTGATGAAGCACCCGAGCGTGGGCGTCCTGCTGACCTTTGACAAGCTCAACTCAACGCTGAAGCACCTGCTCGAGGAGAAGTGGGACGAGGCGTCGCTCAACTACCTCAACAAGATCGCGCAGAACGTCAAGTTCGAGACGCACGAGAACGCGCAGTGGGTGTCGGTTGGCAGCTTGGTCGACCCCAACCAGTGGTCGCTGTCCCGCAGCGTCCGTTTTCCGGACGAGAGTTCGGGCGAGGTGTCGTCGATGTCCCACTGCGCAGATGGCACTATGTTCCTCGCGCACTTCAACGGGGTGGTGAGCAAGATAGGGAACGACGGCAAGATCGCGCACGTGTTCTCCACCAAATCAGACATTCGCGACATGGCGGTCCTCTCCGACCTCAGCATCGCGGTACTGGACGGCGCCTGGCAGATCCGTGTGTACGACCCAGCGGGCAAGGAGCAGCGCGTGATCCACTCAAAGCAAGGTAGCACGGGGTTCACCTGCTTGGCCGCGGACGCCGACGATCGTATCTACGCCGGGGAGTTCCATCGCGACGCCATCTCCGTCTTCGACAAGGAAGGCAATCGGTTCGAGTCTGTGCCCGCCGGGGGAATCACGCCGTACCGGATCGCGGTCTCCAGCAAGTCCGGCTACCTGGTCCTATCGCACAGTCCGGCTTCGGTCTCCGTCCTCAACCGCGACGGGGAGGTCCAATGCACGATTCACCGGAAGCAGTGGCAATACGCGCTCGTCTGCTGCGACGACAGGGACAACGTCTTGATCCTGTCCGGCAGCCGCGAAGAGAAGAAGCTCGTTTCCGTGCACAAGTACACTATGCAGGGCCACATCGTCGAGTGCGTGGTCCGACACACGGAGGTCGACGTCGGGTGCTGGCACCCGCGCATCGACTGCACCAAGGACGGCAACCTGGCTCTGGTGACGAAGTCTAGCGTGGACATCTACAGCACGAGGTCGGTCCTCGAACGGGACAAGAATGAAGATGATAAGTAAAACATGTCTTTAGTTGTGGTGATCAGACTGCAAGATTCGAGAAAAAAGACATTATTCAACACTATAACAATTGTGATCGCTTACGAACCAATCTCGAATAGCGATTGATCTAATCATCTTGTCAATTACATAATTATTGAACACAGTATGTTATTGGGTGAAAAAGAGATCAAATGATTCAAAGAAAAATTTAACTGAAGAGAGTAGCTTGGAATAAGATCGAACCTTACTATAATTACTATAGCTTTTGTAACTTGAATGAATATTAAAATGAGTATTGGTATCATCGCCCCTAAATATATGCTAACAGTGTTGAATTAATCTTTCCTCCGTGTTCAATTACTCTATGTATACTTATTTTCAGTGAATTATGTAATTTTATATATGATTATTGCAACACAGTCATGCTCTTATAAGAACTAGAGAATAAATAGATACAAATATTTGAATTTGAATTTGAATTTGAAAAATAATAAAATCGAACTATGTTAGAACGCGCTGTCAAGTGTTAAAAAGGAACAGTCGAATTTGTAACGTCTTTTCATAACATCTATGATTATCAGCGTAATGTGCATCAACAAACCAACCGTACATCATGGATTAAATTTAGGACTACGTGCGTTAAACCTGTTAACGCCGCCATTCCTATAAATAAAAACAAAACCAACTAACCAAGACTTGATAGGGGAGAAGCGGGACAGGAAGAGGGCCTTTGACTGTATCCCCTGATAACACGGGGGTTTCCCCCCTCACGCTCGTATGACGTGCATTCGGTGTCAATATACTGAGAGCTCACACAATGCTTTTATATTTGGGGTGAGGAAAACTTTCCGACGATTTTCCGCAACATCGAACTATACGTTTCATGTTAACCAAAGAGGGAACTGTAATGAATATAATGAATATTCGAGTTGAACATACCGTCGAACATTTTCGATGGGTAGTATAATTATATTCATTTATTTGATAGTAAGAACATAATTTATAGGCATGAATCTATAGAGAGAGATCGATGGATATTTTCCCTAAGACCCTTACATTGATAAATTTTTATGATATCGACCTGAAGGGTAAAACAAATGCTGACTTTCGAAACAGTTGGTCGCTTTGGAACGTGGTTTACTTTATGTTAAAGGGATCTAGTAACATTGTCCAAATACTCAAAACTTACTTGGAACTCTAGCGGATCTCTCATACATTGCCTTTATATGTTATTAATAGAAGCATAGACAGGTTTCGGTTTTTCAGATTTTTAACTATCCACTGGATAGTCATAACCGTGTACAAAGTCAGTGCAACGAGTTTATAATGAATATTACTTTGCAATTTCGCTCATTATTCGGCCATATAACATCCATTTTACGTGAAATTGTCACACATTACTTAGTGGACAGATCACAATGATACACATTGTATCAACCATTCATCACTTTTTGCACATGTCAACAAAGAGTTATATCCCTTTAAATACGGGTATATTAACAATCGGACAGAGCCCAACTCAATTCACCATGTTTACAGCAGTTATATACTTCGTATTACAGGTAAATATAAACAATAATACAGTTCATTTCTTGCAAAGGGTCGATTGATATTTTGGCACGTATTACTCCCACCAATCAAACAACATTTTAGAATGTAGTTTGTTGACACATAACGCGCGCCATAGTTCTAGGTGTCTTAGTATTTGGGGAAGGTTTCTAGTCGTGCGTCAAGGAAACGTAATCACCACATAGTAATAGAATCGATCCATTCTTAACCCCTCTTGGCCTGAAAACCTATATTTATACAGGCTGATAGAACATGGTATTCATCATTATGCTAGAATAGAACATTTTGAGTTGTGTTACATAATAAAGGATTTCTGTAGTTTGATCGTCACAGAGCCCAAATGTGATACTGATTAGTTTCAATATTCGTGTTTATCAGAAATGTAAGAAGTTAGATACGGTATTAAAATAAATAGATGTATACTTGTGAGGAAATCCCTGACGCACTTACTGACGCACATCGCATTTTAGCGTCTATTTATAAACTCAAACAGTGCATGCCGGTAAAACGTTTTATCATTATTAATGTGTATAATGACTTTAAAGCTATGCAACGCATGAGTGTTGTTTGTGTTTTTGTTTGTTAATGAAATGAAATAAAAAGCACGTTATTTAATTGAATTGAGTATATTTTCTGAAGCTTTTCATATAGAATGCACATACCAATTGTTTAAATTGTGGTGTTACGAGAGCGTTCATGGTTCATATCCATAAAATCCCGATAGCTTAGATTCATGCTAAGTCTAGTTTGGATGATGTGGCTCTAAGTATTAAACATACAATCTTTTAGCTGCTAACTAGGGTTGACTTAGTGGGTACCTAAGGCTTAACCAGCTAACCCCAGTTGGGGACTAGGAAACTGTTTGTTGCTCACTAAACCGTATCATTTGAAATAGACTTTACATTGAACTAAAATAGCGGGGTTTTATGTACATCAAAGGGTTCAGGTCGAAGGTGCTTCATTCTAACTGTTGACATTGTTATTTAATTAATAATAAATTAAATGTCTTAGTTTACAATTTAAAAAGTTGAAAACATAATGAATATGCAGACTAAGATACAATGACATGGAGGAAATTTAGGCATGCAGCGAGATGTTGGAAACTATTTATTTATTTGTTGATTAATTAATTTATCTTTATTTTATTCATTTTGATTTATTCAATTATTTATTCATTTGTGCTTTTCTTTTGGAAAAAAATATAATATCATCGGGCCGCGAGATGATAGAGGCACTGCTTTGCATGATAGGTAAAAATAAATGTGTGCTCCCCAACTCCATCAGTGTCATTGTATAAGGCCCAGCGCAGACAGCCGCCACTACACGATCCGACTGGTTTTTCAGTCGGATCGGCTCTGTGTGCGTTGCCTCACGACTCCGATGTTGGCAGTCAGAAGCCAGTCGGAAAGGGGCCCGATTCAACATGTTGAATCGGCCGCGACTGAATCGGCTTTCAGTCGGGTAAAGCCCGGCGCAGACAGAGCCGACTCGACCCGATCCGACTGGTTTTCAGCCTGATTAACTCAGTATGTGCTGCCACAGGACTCCGGTTTTTCTAGTCAAGTGCCAGTCGGAAGTTATTCAATGCCGATTCAACATGTTGGACCGACTCCGACTGAGCGAAAATGACTCTAGCCTGAGTGAAAACCAGTCGGATCGGGTCGAGTCGGCTCTATCTGCGCCGGGCTTTAGGTCGGGTCGGCCTTGTCTGCGCCGGGCATAAATATTGTCATGTGTGGGGATGTATAGAGGGCACTATTCGAAATACAACACCTGCATTGATCAAACATTCGTAGCTTTATTTAGGCTATAGTTTGTGCGCACCATTATACAGGGTGGCCCAAAAAAACGGAACGGGGCACTTCCCAAAATATAGTACCAACATATTTATGTCCATTTGATAGGGTGTCTTTTCCAATGAAAAACGATACCAAGAACAGTAATTTTGGTCGTGTAGTTTTTGTTTTAGGACGCTGTGAGTGAGACTATGTCAGGTGCCTATTTTTGTCAATTTGTACCTAGTCAATGCCAGTTAAATTGCACTCCCTGCCCGTAATACCATTCAACGAACACGCCCATTCTCTCGGCACACGGCTGAGTGCACACTAACAATGGCGCGCCTCGTTGAACGATATGAGAGGCGGTACGTGCGATCTATCAAGCACTGTCTCGGTAAAAATTGACAAAAAAGAGAACCTGACATGGTGTCACTCACAGCGCCCTAAAACAAAAACTACACGACCAAATTGACTGTTCTTGGTATCGTTGTTCATTTGAAAAGACACCCTATCCGATGTACACAATACACTTGTTACTATAATTTGGGAAGTGCCCCGTTCCGTTTTTGTTGGGCCACCCTGTATAGTGATGCTACAACGCGGTCCACCATGTTTAACATGTTTAACTTAACTTGGCTAGTCTGTGCGTACTACATAAACACAGAGCAAACCATAGTAGACAAAAGACCGTGCGCAAGGCGTTCGCAAGATGGCATGCACCGCGCGTCTTATACGATTCCAAACCACACCTTTAAAGTTGTTCGAATTCGTAAAACAAACGCATACTGCCATCTTGCGAGCGCCTTGCGCACGGTGCGAAAAACACATTTTGCTCAGTGTTACGCATGTAGTGCGCACACACTAGCATAATTATGTGTTGAATGGCGAACCACGGCGTATATAGGATCCCCACGCTTGTCAATCTTTAAGTCCACTGCTTAGTCGTTATAGTGATGGAGAAACAGAGAATCTGCAATCAGTACGAACATTATTCACATGGGAACGGGATTTTCCTCCTTGAATCAAAAAGGGAGATACCTCCTCGGCCCTACCTTCCGTAGATTGTTTCTAGTATGAAACCGTCTACCTTCCGTAGATTGTTTCTAGTATGAAACCGTAAATTGAGAATGAGAAGGGCGTTAAAGGGACAGTTGAGTTCTGGTAAAGAGAGTACAGTTTTGGTCAAACTGAATTTTAGTAACCAAAACCTGCACCATTACATTACAAACTGATAGTTATAACTCCACCATGCTCGAAAGGAATAAAAAATTACTAATGACTAAGTAAAAAGCCTGTTATCATTAGAAAATAGCCGTTAAAACTCAAGAGGGCGCTTTCTAAACCCTCATCGGTTTCAACCATTTTAAATGAAATATTGCGCATGTGATGTTTAGTTGAAATAGTTATTAGATAGAGAGATAATCAACAACTATTTAAAAACCTCTTTTGTAAATTTTGAAAAGAGGAAGCATTTAAAAAAAAAAATTAACGGCTGGTTATTGTGGAGCCCCACAAGTATTACAAATGGTTATGTTTATGGATATTTCAGCCATTTCTGAACCGATTTTGATCAAATAAAGTTTATTCTGTCATTACAATTTAAGTCTATTATAGATATTATGGCTAAGCTTTCTTGGTCACTAACTATGGATATATGGGTAAGCATTAATGCCTACTAAGTTAACTATACCATAGTTGGAAACTAAAACGATTTCTTGTTGCATACCAAACCCTATGATCTCAAATAGACTAAGAATAAAACTGAAACATTGGAGGGTCACAACCAACTATAACCAACCAAACCACGCACCCATAAAACAAACAGACAAACACGCATAGGCACACAATAACTCACATACACAAACACACACAAACGACCAACCAACCAACCAATCAACCAACCAACCAATCAACCGATCAACCAAACAAACAAAAACACAACAAAAAAGTTAAAACACACACACACACACACACACACACACACACACACACACACACACACACACACACACACACACACACACACACACACACACACACACAAACAAACAAACAATTGCCATTGTCATGTTCGCTCTAAAAATTGAATTACAAACGGCATGATGACATTGTAAAGATCCAAGGTGCATTCGTGTTTATCTCAATACTGAGCAAATACAAATCTACAAAAGTATTCACTGACGTTGAATAATACAAAATAAAAAAAACATGACCAGACAGTCATCTCTTCCTAACATCACAATCACTGTGTCATAAAGAGATCATACTTTTACAAAATATAATGGTACCGTATTCGCTGATCTAATCAGGTTTGCATCATAATAATATTGTGTAAAGCCCTCCGCACACAGAGCCGATTCGACCCGATCCTATTAGTTTTCAGTCGGTCCAGCTTAGTATAGTATACGTTGCCTCAGGATTCATGTTTTGCCGGTCAAGAGCCAGTCGGAGATCCTTCGAGGCCGATTCAACATGTTGAATCGGCTACGACTAGGCGAAACCGACTCTATAAGCCTTACTGAAAACTAGTCGGATCTGGTCGAGTCGGCTCTGTCTGCGCCGGGCTTTAGACGTTTAAGGCATACAATCAAACCTGTGTATTCTTTGTATAGTGACCACCAGAAGGGAACAAGACAAATGCCCATTGCAGACAGGTGACCTCTTTAGGCAGGTTAGATATAACATTAATTTTTCTCTGCCGGGGATCGATTTTGGTGAGCAGTTGGATTTTATAGACAGGTGATCACTACAGGAAAGGTTTTTACTGTATTATGTATAGGCGCGTCTCTTGACGCTTTTAGCTACCAAAGAAACGTCTCTTGACCCGTTATAGCTGCATAGTATTGCAACTATGACATGTATGATATGAAAGTGTTCATAGGGCTAAGTTAAAAGTCTGTTTTCATTCAAAAAACATAAGAGGGCGCTCCAGACACGTGAAAGTTTCAATCATTTCGTATTTTAAAAATGTGCATGTGATGAAGTGGTTAAAATGATGATTTAATAGAGAGATCATTCAAAACAATTTTTTTGTCCAATGTTTATATAATAGGCTTGATAAATAATAATAATAATAATAATAATAATAATAATAATAATAATAATTGATATTTATACAGCGCATTTCCAATTAAAACCTGATCGATGCGCTTTACAACCTCTCCAATAACCTACAACAAAAATAAATACGTCTTCAAATTTATTTTTAAAATATCTAATGTTGGGGACAATCTTAAATCTACTGGCAAGCTGTTCCAAAATGTAGGGCCAGCAAAATAAAAAAAACTACGCTCTCCACCCTTTGAATTTGTTCTTGGAACCATTAACATTGAAGTATCTACTCTAGAACGTAAATTATAGTTAGCTTGTCTAGGAACATCTAATAAAGTACACAAATAACCAGGAGCAAGATTATGTGTACATTTATATACAAATAGTGCAATCTTATACATAATTCTCTTTTGGACTGGTAACCAATGCAGACTGTACAATAATGGAGTTGCCCTATCTTGTCGTTTGGCCCTTAAAACATTGCGAGCAGCACGATTTTGTAAGCGCTGAAGTCTCTCTAGTTCAAAACACGGAGCATTAACCAAGAGAGCATTTCCATAATCCAAACGACTGAGCACAAGAGAGCGCATAGCGTGACTACATGCTTCTTGTGTTAACATTTTCCTTATTCTTGAAATATTATATACAGTAAATGAAAATTTACAGATTTACATAGTGCTGTAACTTGGTCAGACATGGACAACGAGGAATCAAACACAACCCCTAGGCTTCTGACTGTAGTTGAAGCCGCAATTTGAGTGCTACAGACAGAGACTTCTTGTGAAAGATAGTGGCTAAGTTTGGGAGACAAGATCAAGAGCACTTCCGTTTTGTTTTCATTTAACTTTAATCTATTAATAATCATCCAGTTGTTGATTTCTTCAATACAATCTTCAATAATCTTAAGTTCCCTTTGAAGGCTGTAGGTACACTTTGGATCAAAAGTACAATACAATTAAATATCATCAGCATATATGTGATATTGGACATTATGACGCTTGAGTATATCTCCAAGTGGTTTCACGTACATAGTAAAAAGTAAAGGCCCGAGTACAGAGCCCTGCGGGACTCCACATTGGAGAGGTACTTTGTCTGAAATATTTTCTTAAATTATCTAAAAAATGTTGGAGCCGAACATTGATTCCAGTCGGATATATTTCTGGATATTTTCGCTGTTTCTGAACAGATTTTGATCAAACAAAGTTTATTTTGTCTTTAGAATCATGTTCTTTTTCAAATGATACACTGAATTTGTCATTACCTACACCCAAACTGAGCTATCCCTTTAAGCTGTTTGATCGTACACTAACAATCTCATATAGAATATGGACATGGTCCATTAGGTTCCCGTAGGCAATCGGTTAATCGGCGGCGTATCACCTATTTGGTTCTGACGTCTTCTTAGCAGCATCTTCTTGAAAGCGGAGCGAAGATGCGGGTTTTGCCTTGCGTAGATGATCGGATTGATCGCTCCGTTCAACAGGAAAAGAAACGTGAAAACCTTAGAATAGATATCTAGAACGGCGTCGCTGATCTTCTCTTGATAGCTGAGGGCGACAACGAGGCAGTACACCGTTTGAGGCAGCCAACACGCGATGAAAAAGAAGACGATCGTGATGACGGCTTTATTCGCCTTTTCCCCGATCGCGTCATCACGAGCGTCATTTTGTACGGCGGCGTCGTTGAAACGTCGTTCGCGTCCAGCACCGTCGCGAAAGCGTCTTTTTATCAGGATGCCCAGGTGGACGTTCAGTATAGCCAGCAAGGTGCTGCCGGCGAAACCGCAACAGGATGCATAGATGGCAAATTCGTACGTCAGTATCAGGCAGGATGTGATGTTCCGGTGGTTGTAGGGGTACGATAGAATGACGGCGGAGCAACCGGCAAATAACCAAATGAAGACGATCAACCCGAACGTTCTTCTGTTGGTTATCAGCTTGCGGTGATGAATCGGGAAGGCGACGGCGCAGTATCTCTCCACCGTCAGGAGAATGAGGTTGAAGAACGACATAAAGGAGTTAAGGTTGCCGCCGATTAAAAGGTAGTACGGCATCGTCGCGTCACACGGCCGTTGCGACGTTTCCCGAAAAACGAGATAGGCCAGCGGCGCAGCTCCAAAGATGGCGTTCGAAATGTCCGCAAGAGCCAACGACGCGACGAAATAGTAGGACGCTCGGTGCAACTTCTTTTCGCGAAAGACGCAAATGAGGACTAACGCGTTGCCAGCGACGTTTATTATCCATATCGGTATGGCCAGGGAACAAAATACAGCAAGGTGCAGAGTGTTTAATTGTTGGTAGGAGTAGGACGTAGAGTTTTCCATCTTTGTAATAATTCTAATCAGCTAATCTATACAGATCGTCGAGTTAATTACATATACAGATAAAAATTATCCCTTATCAGCATGATCAAGAGAAAGTCTCCATGGAAACGTGCAACGATTAAAATGGTGTTGGATTCCTCTCTTGCAATAAGCTCCGTTAAAATTGCTTTGTTGCTTTCCGAAGACAAATATGAATACCGCGAAGATGAATATGTGTGAGGTATGAAAGAAAATTCAAAATTCATCCAAAACGCGGGTCACCATGTCACAAATTAATACAACTATACATTCTTCGCAGTTGTAATGGTGTTTATACCAAAAAGACGGGTTCAAACGTGCAAAATTTTACCGCATAATAAATCACAAACGTTGCTGTTAACCTGAACCGTTTAACGAAACAATCGTAGGCTGAACAGTACGTACAACATATTAATCTGTTTCCTTCTTCAGGCTGATCTATTATTATGTTGCTCCCACAATCATGTTTGTTCATCATAATCCGTATGTAAAACATGCAACATTCTGCCCTGTATAATACGTTGGTAACCATCCGAGAGAGTCATATACGCCCGACGAAAAGAAAATAATTTGCGCAATCAAAATTATCCGTTGGTGAAAGACGATCTCCATTCCGTCGGGCATCATATGTAACCGGGCCTTTAGTGGTTTATTCAAAGAAAAAGCAACATAAGCCAAGTTTTTTTCATCTTTCCAAAAAGTTCAAATCATACAGAAAATGAAAATATCACTTTCCAAGTACTCGCACATCCGAAAATTAAAACAAAAATGAAAATACTAAACGCTGCTTCAAAACCACAATCCAGCTACGAGCGGGGTCCGATAGCTGGGTGTGTTGTCCTGACGTAGAGCGAGGGGTTATCCAATCAGAAGCCTCGGTTTCTACCACATTATATACCGGATTTATACCCCTTTATACCGGGGATTCCGTGGTTGTTTAAACTCTTTTCTATACAATTATGGTGGTTTAAACTGTTTGAACTAATAAAACAACAGTTTATATTCGTTGTAAAGTTATTCTTTTATTCATTAAGAGGGAAAACCTCGAAGCTCTCGGGGTAGAAATTCACTGCACTAATTGTCTAAAATCCAAGATTGAATACCTCGGTCGGTCTTCGACGCTCACGGGGTAGGCATTCGCAGCCAACTATAGTAATCGTGGTATTAGGTTGATCTCGTTCGTTCCTAGCTCTTTACCTGGCGCACTTTACATGATCTCTGTAGATAATGAGGAGGCCAACATTGTATGTTCGTGCATGAAAACTCGAGGTAATTAGTAGAGAACGTGACTACTCAATTACTCTTAAAGGGGACCACCAGGCAAAGAACAACACATTATTATATGTTTTGGTACCGTTTTGTGATATCAAATAGATACCCAACATTTTGCAAAGGGTTGTGTAATTCATAAACAAAGCAATTAATTTCCACCACTTACGGAACCACTGCTATTTCCTGGTTCCATACGGGCCAACCATTTGCGAGTGCGCAAATGCCATTCACGAGTGCGCAAATGCCATTCACGCGCACGTTTGTAAACAATAGATTCCCGGGCGATTCGTTCGCTCTGCACACGTTGCAATTCACCGCACACATAGCAGTCTGCGTAATTCAAACCGCATGAACACATGCTTTAGAATAGTGATGCGTTTCCAATTTTTTTTTCTTTTTCTGGAAACATATTTTTGTGAACTTGTTGATGGAATGGAATACTAAAGATGTTACCTTTCTTTAATAAAAAATATTATTTTTGGGTGGTGGTACCCTTTAAGTGTTTTGTTTGTTTCTTTGTTGGCCGTGAACAAGTACCCATAGGCCGTAGTAAGCTCCTCGAGTATCCTATCTAGTAGTAAATAAAGTATGTTAGAGCAGACATAAGTGTTTACATGTATATCAAGATAAAATTGGAAATGTCCAGCTCAACTCAGAACATTATACCGAGTAATTACTTTTCTATGAGCCAGCTAGCTAGTAGTAGCGTATCTTGGAGTTTGTTGGGGGAGGGGGCTGGGGGTGTAGGTGGGATGGTTTTGTGCAAGATGAAAACCCTACTAAAAAAACACAGTGGGTCACAGTTTTAACGCATGATGTTTCAGAGTATGTCATAGTGTGAACACACGGTGTACGTTTCACAGAGTGGACCACAGTATGAACACACTGTATTATGAGGACCATGCATGTTAAATTGGAGCGTCTCAATTATAAGAGCGTCAATACCTATCTAACTGTGAACACACTGGGATCACAAAGTGAACACACTGCCAGCACACGGTGGTAAATCCCGCGTTCACAGTGCGTAAAATAGTGTGATCTCAGTGTGATCACAGTGTCCACAGTGTGATGGGTGTCGACACTGTTAACACACTCCAAGTTAACATGGTCTACATGGGTACGTGTTCACACTGTGGCACACTGTGATCACAGTGTGAACATACTATCAGCACACTGTGGTGTACCCTGCCTAATTCACAATAGGGTGCTGACAGTGTGATCACAGTGTGTTAACAGGGTGTTTTAACAGGGTGTTAACAGAGTGTCAACACTGCTATTAAAAACACTTCAATTTAACATGGCTGCACAGTACGCGTTCACACCGTGACACACTGTGTAATTCTTTCCGGTATTGTCGGTATAAGGAAGGCTTCCAGTGGGTGGGATCCACAGGTCAGCCATAAAGCCCCTTCCATATTTTTCTTTCCAACTGCGGTCAAACCTGCTCTATAATAACCACATGTACATAAAGACCACCTGTCGATAAAGACCACATGACTGATCTTGACTCCATATAGGAAGCAGCTTCTATAATATGTAAATGAACCTGTATATCTCTGTTTTCTTGTATCGTTTGGGTGGTCTTTAAGTTAATAGACAGTTTTCACTGCATTTAAAAAGCTGTCCGGGGGTGGGGGCAGACTTCCCCATACCTCCCTCCCTTCCCCACACCTCATATCCGTTACTGTTACAACGACCGTCTCATTAAAGCTAACGAGTGGTCCTTAATACAGTACTTCTTATATGTTGTAGATCGTAATCATTATAATAGAAGTCGGAATACCTACATGAATGAATATACATAATTACATTTATGCAAAAAGTATAACATTCTGAACCACATATTTGGTAAAAGTGGAACATACTGAACCATTTTTTTGTGCATAAAGTAGAACCCTCTGAACCACACTTTTTTTTGTGAAACGTAAATGATATCATTCTATTAAAAATGTGTGAAATACTCTGAAAAATCGGAAGTTCGAGCAGCGTCACATTTCACGCAGATAGAAATGCATAAATCTACAAAGGACACTTAGATTTAGATACTTATTGACACCGACGAACGTAAAAAAAATCACTAAAGTTTGTTATTAAAAATCAGAAAGGTATGGGAAGATGTGAAAAATCAAACTCATATTTGAATGTCAGATAAAGGTTATATTACATGTACATGCAATTTAAACAGACTGCATACTTCATTCGATATGACTTTAACCTATACCAAATATTCAGCGTTTGTATAACTTTATAATTAAAAGCGGCACGGGACGATGATGGATTAAAAAAATGAAATAGTTTCAAATGAATTATGGACCACACTAATATATGCTGCTCTACAAAATATGTTAATACATTTTTAAATTCATATTTTGAAAAGCGGGCTGGGCTGAAAGGGGGCTGAAATCAATCAGTGATCAATATAACCGTTATATTACGGAATCCCGATAATACCGATAATGCGCAATTGTAACAAAATACATGTTGGATAATCAGTGCGGTACATAATGAAGTAACTAAGTGGGAAATGATTCCCTATAAAAAAACATAGAAACAAAATACAGGATGTTGCCTACATCATTATAAGCATCATGTCTCCATGGAAATAAAGCCGTTCACCAAGACTGTGCAGCTTCGCACAATTGTAATGTGCTCTGATTGAAATGGCAAGGATTCATGAACATGAGCGTGCGCGGGCACATTTTCTTTTTTTCGCCGGGGGTTTGAGGTCTGTTGTCCGAAAACCATCTTTCCCGTTTTTCACCTAACAATAAAACAAACATTTTTAAAAGCTGCTTCCAAAAAGACGATTTTGTACGAATGACATTGACATGAGATTACAAGGCGCCGTTGTATATCCTTTTTCAACTGAACAACCTACCCTGAATTTTGTTAAAGAAGAGAAGAATACATAAATACATAATTGCCCGAATATGACACAGGTTTGCCCTAATATGACGTAAGCTTGCCCAAATATGATGGATAAGGTTATCCCCAAAAATTACATGTTATGCCCGAATTTGAGCATTTTGAGGTGTATTTTGCCCGAATATGGCCATGTTCAACACTCTCAATGGGGCCCTCAGCCCCCTAGCCCCCAGCTAGTGGCGTGGGTAGGATTTATCCAGCTTCTTTTTATCTTTTTAACTAAATAATTTGCGAGATACATAATCCGCAAGCTTTGCTCTCCTGCTTTCCAATGGGTCCCTACACTTTGACAACAAATAACTACACTATTATTTAGTCATACTCGTGCCCCCCCCCCCCCCCCCCCGCCCAATCCTCTAATGCTCGTTTTGTTTTCCTTTGTTGGTATAGCTCGTAGTGTATATATTTGGGCTTAAGATAGATATAATCGCGGGGCTCCGCTACCCCCCCCCCCCCCCCTTCCTCTAATGCTCGTTTTGTTTTCCTTTCTTGGTATAGATCGTAGTTTAGATATTTGGGCTTTTGATAGATATAATCGCGGGCTCCGTCCCCCCCCCCCCCCCCCCACCCCCCCCCCCCCCCCTCCTCTAATGCTCGTTTTGTTTTCCTTTCTTGGTATAGCTCGTATAGTTTAGATATTTGGGCTTCAGATAGCTATAATCGCGGGGCTCCGTCCCCCCCCCCCCCCCCTCCCTCCTCTAATGCTCGTTTTGTTTTCCTTTCTTGGTATATAACTCGTAGTTTAGATATTTGGGTTTTAGATAACTATAATCGCAGGGATCCGTCTCCTGAACCCCTTAATCCAAAGCAGACTGCGCTTCTGAGTCCGGGCTCGCAGGTTGGAGCCCACCCCCCCCCCCCCCCCCCCGCCCCCGCCACCTTCCCTTGGGTAATTCCTGGCTACACCACTGGTTCTGCCTGTGCCGCATATGTTAGCATTTATTTGAGTTTGACACATTTAATAATTGTCGAATTTGGGACTAGATTTAAAAAAAGGAAAAAACGATAAATACTGGAGTAGCTCCTATAGCTCCCGTCATGGGCGTAGATCTGTAATTGATACCTATTCATCGGGGGGGGGGGGGGCTGATCTATTCATTCATCCCCATCCCTGATGAATAGGTATTACGTAAGGATCAATGTTCATGGCTCCCGTTATGGTTTCTATAACTTATTTCTAGCTATGAACAATACTATCCTGCCTGTGTTCACCACTTGTAAAAAGTGTAGTAGTCCAATATTGCAAGTTTGCATCATAATCAATGGCATAGCTAAGGGGGCACATACTCTCCCCTCCCCCTTTTTTTTTACAAAAACAATAAAATCCTTCAAAAAGGGAAATAAATTCTCTATGTGCCCCCCCTCCTCCCCCTCAATCTGTTCGACACGTCTACACCACTGTTCACAGTATTTATAATCCACAAGTATGCTACTCATTTAAATCAGATTTTAAAGCCTGAAGACTTTTAAAAATATTTTTGGTGTGTGATTTGGTGATTTAAAGCCAAATAGCAGTTGGATCTTGTAGACGTGTCTGCTGGGCCTAATTCAGCGAACTTTCAAAATCAAGAAGTAAACATAGACTAAATACACTAAATACACACCAGCACACACCCACACACACATACAGATACTTGTAAGCACCTGTGTGAACCCGTGTGTATGAATTCACACATCCAAACAAGGACTATAGCAGGGCTCGACCTGTGTGAACACCAGCACACACCCACACACACATACAGATACTTGTAAGCACCTGTGTGAACCCGTGTGTATGAATTCACACATCCAAACGAGGACTATAGCAGGGCTCGACACTCGCACTGGCCCGGAGCCAGTGAAATTGCACTTTGGGCTAGCAAAAATGCATAAAAGTCATATTCTGGTGGTCCAATTGGACAAGCAGATTTTCAACCCGACACTGACAAAATTTTTAAAAATCTTGTTTTCTTCCATGTCATGCTTCATCTATAATCAAAGGTTTGATCAGGAAAGAGGGATATTTTGAACAGTAACAAGTTTACTCATGAAATAATATTTTTGGGCCAGTTTTTTTTTTTTTTGGCCCGACCGGGCCACTGACAAAAAAGGTAAGACTATTATATAGTGTATGTCAATCAAAACATGCACATGAACACACGCTGAACAAACATGCACATACGCAACACAGACAATTGCGCACACACACACACACAAATAATGTACCTACACATCATTTAGACAAGAGAAAAACCATACAAATCTTGTGATGTTTGAATAATAATGCATGTTTTTCAAGTTTTTACTCTCTTCGACCATACAACTCTTCTCAACTTTACAAATCATTATTGTCACAAGCGAATGCAAAAGTTAATTTCTCGTTGTACATAAAACATTATTGTACAATAATTCTCGTAATATATTGACTTCGAATCAAACTTTTGGCCAAGGAAAGTGAAGGTAGCAATCTGGACAAAGAGACTTAACCCTCTTTTGAATAGAGACACTGGCTACTCCCTTTCTCCAATATTCACCCCAGTAATCACAATGCAACAAAACCAAGATGTGATGAATCCAAGTCACTTGGCTTGAGAAAGTCTGCAGTTTGGGACGAAAGCTCGTCGGTCAATAATTTAAGGTTAGTTGAAGTTATAAATTTTGTATATTACTGTAGTAATATTGCGGTAAGATTACAATTTGAAACGAAGATGAAAGACAAGGGAGGACACCCCCCCCCCCCCCCCTCCCACACCCTCCCCCCGCTCAGTCACTTCGCTCCCTCGCAATGTCTCACTCTCACCTCTGGCTCAAAGTTGGCAACCCTGCTCTGAGTGTGGTTGGGCATGAGCCCCTACACACAAAAATCGTGAGCCCCCTTTGGTCTTTGCCCCCCCCCCCCCCAATCCAAAACTGCTTCCGGCGCGCCTGCCACCAGCCCACCCCAGTAGCTACCCCACTGGCCAGTGGGGTAGCGTGGTCAAACTGATTGGGGGCACACACCATTATTAGGGGCATACCTAATGTATTTCTTTGTTTTTTTTTTCTAAAAATGTTCCTCTTATGTTTTTCATTGTTTTATTTTTCTTCAAATTATTGGGGGCACTCCGACGCGGTTACTACGACAAAGTGATCCGAGCAGCTTCTTGAACGCGGAGCGAAGATGCGGATTCTGCCTCGCGTAGATGACGGGATTGAAGGCTCCGTTGACCACGAACAGGAAGATGAACAATCTGAAGTAGATTCTGAGCACGCCGAGATGTATCCGCATCCGGTAACTGAGAGCAACCATGAGGCAGAACACCGTCTGGGGCAGCCAGCACGCGACGAAGAAGATGACGATGATGCTGATGACCTTGCTCATCTTGGTTCCCGACGCCTCGTTGTTAGCGTCGTTATGGACCCTGCCGTTCTCTAAACGCATCTCGTTGTTAGCGTCGTTATGGACCCTGCCGTTCTCTAAACGCATCTCGCGGTTAGCGTCGTTTTTGAAGCGTCTCCTTAACAGAATCCAAAAGTGGACGTTTAGAGAGGATAGAAAAGCGTTCCCGATGAAGCCGATACTCGACGTCATGACCGCGAATTCGAACGTAAACGGGGAGCAAAACGGCGCGCTCTGGTAGTCGCCGGGACGCGAAAACGGGAACGACGTTATGCTGGAGAAAACGGTGCAAAATATCCAGATGAAAACGATCATGCCGAAGGCTCGTCTTGTGGTCACGACGTTGCGGTGCAGAATGGGGAACGCGATTGCGCAGTATCTTTCTGCCGTCAGCAGAAGTAGGTTCATGAAGGACACTGGAGCGGTGATGTTGCTCAGGCACAGCAGGTAGAACTGCGCCATCGCGTCACAGGCGAGCGGCGATTTGGAGAGAGCGATAAACGTCAGCGGCGCTACGCCGACGACGGCGAAAGAGAAGTCGGCGAAAGCCAACGACGCGACGAAGTAGTACGACGCCCGGTGGAGCTTCTTCTCGCGAAAGACGCAGATGAGTACCAGCGTGTTCCCGACGACGTTTGTTATCCAGACGGGAACGATGGCGGTAAAGAAAAGAGCTGTGTAAATGACATTCGGGCCAGCATTATCATCATCATACTCCGAGTCCACCATTATGATTTTATATATTCTGTATGATACTGTAGATTGAATATCATGGATAATATATTATCATTGATGCAAAGATGAAGATTATTTTGTGTATAGGGGTAGTTTCCCACTTGGACGTTTAGGGTACTAATTTGCGTTCAATTGTCCTGATCCGTGAAATCCGTGAGCATCACCTGATGAAGTGATCCTGTTTAAATAACCAGGAAACCCAGGCAATATCAGCAGATCGGCCTTCAGGGTAAGACTGTGTTCAATTGTGTTTACCAACGAATACGCTTGCACTGGCTAGTCACGCAGCTAGCTAGCTATACCGAACTGAAAAGCATTCTCTGTTCCGACCTTTGTTCCATTGAGACTCCTACTGGCTCCACTGGACGTCCGGCATGTCCGGGGTGATTCGACATAAAGAGAAAACATTTAGAGTTGGTGATTTCTGGCTAGTAGCTAGCATACAGGATGGTCAAATTCGAAAGGATAATTTGTTGGAGCTTGCAACTGTCTTAAAAACCTACTGAATAATCATCTTCTCCTCCTCCTTCTACGGACCGGTCTACCCCATTGAAGGGTTGCCATGTGAATCGGGTTGTAAATCGGCGAAACGGCAAACTTACACAATTCTATACAATCATCTTCCAGTCGTGCCAGTTTATCGCCTCATGTGTACTATTCTACTTCGACTTTAAGAATGATTCATTTGCACAAACTAATTCTCCTTCGTTGATACATTCAAGAAGTTCTGCAAACAAGACAAAAAGGTAGGCAGTTTTCCCCCATCAAAGGTTGACCGATGAAGCCGGTTGTTAATCGGCGGAAGATCGCACCTACATGGCTGAGCTTCACGAGCGAGTCCTTCCCGGCAGTCAATTTCAGTCAGTTATCATCTGTACTATTTAACTTCGATAAGATGAATAAATAATTTGCATCAAATTCGATTCGAGAATGTCTGCAAACGAGACACGAAGGCAGGCATCATCAACATCCCATATCAAACTGATGTTGAGCAGTGATTTCATATCTGGGGCGAGAATAAGAGCTCTGTGAATTCATCGACACCGCGGAGTGAGGGGATCGAGGAAATATCGCCTAGCCTAGAAGGTGACCGACAAGAGGAGACAAATATTAAGTCCAGTTGCTTAGATTCAATTTAAATTTCAGGAGGAGAGAGCGTATATATAGACGTAGGTAAAGGCAGCAGACAGAGTCTGTCACGGTCTGTGTACTATACCGGAGAAGTAATACTGTAAGAGGGAAAACCTCGAAGCTCTCGGGGTAGAAATTCACTGCACTAATTGTCTAAAATCCAAGATTGAATACCTCGGTCGGTCTTCGACGCTCACGGGGTAGGCATTCACAGCCAACTATAGTAATCGTGGTATTAGGTTGATCTCGTTCGTTCCTAGCTCTTTACCTGGCGCACTTTACATGATCGATAAAGACCACGTGACTCATTATAGGAAGCAGCTTCTATGTAAATGAACCTGTATATCTCTGTTTTTTTTGTATCGTTTGGGTGGTCTTTAAGTTTATAGACAGTTTTCACTGCATTTACAAAGCTGTCCGGGGGTGGGGGCAGACTTCCCCATACCTCCCTCCCTTCCCCACACCTCATATCCGTTACTGTTACAACGACCGTCTCATTAAAGCTAACGAGTGGTCCTTAATACAGTACATTACTAATATTTCTAATATATGTTGTAGATCGTAATCATTATAATGTAAGTCGGAACACCTACATGAATGAATATACATAATTACATTTATGCGAAAAGTATAACATTCTGAACCACATATTTGCGAAAAGTAGAACATAGTGAACCATTTTTTTGCGTAAAGTAGAACCCTCTGAACCACATTTTTTGTTTGCGAAACGTAAATGATATCATTCTATTAAAAATGTGTGAAATACTCTGAAAATCGGAAGTTCGAGCAACGACACATTTCACGCAGATAGAAATGCATAAATCTACACAGGACACTTAGATTTAGATACTTTTTGACACTGACGAACGTAAAAAAATCACTAAAGTTTGTTATGAAAAATCAGAAAGGTATTGGAAGATGAGACAACTCAAACTCATATTTGAATGTCAGATGAAGGTTATATTACATGTACATGCAATTTAAACAGAATGCATACTTCATCCGATATGACTTTAACCTACCAAATATTCAGCGTTTGCATAACTTTATAATTAAAAGCGGTACGGGACGATGATGGATTTAAAAAAATGAAATAGTTTCAAATGAATTATGGACCACACTCATATAAGCTGCTGCTGCTGCTCTACAAATGTTAATACATTTGAAAATTCATATTTTGAAAAGCGGGCTGGGCTGAAATCAATCAGTGATCAATATAACCGTTATATTACGGAATCCTGTGATCTGCGCCGTTGTAACAAAAGTCATGTTGGATAATCAGTGCGGTATATAATGAAGTAACTATGGGAAATGATTCCCTATAAAAACATAGAAACAAAATACAGGATGGTGCCTACATCATTATGAGCATCATGTCTCCATGGAAATAAAGCCGTTCACCAAGACTGTGCAGCTTCACACAATTGTAATGTGCTCTGATTGAAATGGCAAGGATTCATGAACATGAGCGTGCGCGGGCACATTATTTTTGTTCGCCGGGGGTTTGAGGTCTGTTGTCCGAAAACCATCTTTCCCGTTTTTCACCTAACAATAAAACAAAAAATTTAAAAAGGTGCTTCCAAAAAGACGATTTTTGCACGAATGACATGAGATTACAAGGCGCGCCGTTGTAAATAATGTTGTTAACTGAACAACCTACCCTGAAGAATAAATAAATACATAATTGCTCGAATATGACACAGGTTTGCCCTAATATGACACAGGTTTGCCCTAATATGACACAGGTTTGCCCTAATATGACGTAAGCTTGCCCAAATATGATGGATAAGATTATCCCAACAAATTACATGTTATGCCCGAATTTGAGCATTTTGAGGTGTATTTTGCCCGAATATGGCCATTTTCAACACTCTCGATGGGGCCCTCAGCCCCCTAGCCCCCAGCTTGTGGCGTGGGTAGGATTTATCCAGCTTCTTTTTATCTTTTTAACTGAATAATTTGCGGGATACATAATTCACAAGCTTTGCTCTCCTGCTTTCCAATGGGTCCCTACACTTTGACAACAAATAACTACACTATTATTTAGTCATACTCGTGCCCCCCCCCCCCCCCCCCCCCCCCGCCCAATCCTCTAATGCCCGTTTCGTTTTCCTTTGTTGGTATATACCGTAGTTTAGATATTTGGGCTTTAGATAGATATAATCGCGGGGCTCCGCCCCCCCCCCCCCCCCCTCCTCTAATGCCCATTTTGTTTTCCTTTGTTGGTATAGACCGTAGTTTAGATATTTGGGCTTTTGATAGCTATAATCGCGGGGCTCCGCCCCCCCCCCCCCCCCCCCCTCCTCCAATCCTCTAATGCCCATTTTGTTTTCCTTTCTTGTTATAGATCGTATTTTAGATATTTGGGCTTTAGATAGCTACAATCGCGGGGCTCCGTCCCCCCCCCCCCCCCCCCCAATCCTCTAATGCCCGTTTTATTTTACTTTCTTGGTATAGCTCGTAGTTTAGATATTTGGGCTTTAAATAGCTACAATCGCGGGGCTCCGTCCCCCTCCCCCCCCCCCCCCCCCCCTTCCTCTAATGCTCGTTTTGTTTTCCTTTCTTGGTATATAACTCGTAGTTTAGATATTTAGGCTTTAGATAGATATAATCGCGGGGCTCCGCCCCCCCCCCCCCCCCCCCCCTCCTCTAATGCCCATTTTGTTTTCATGTGTTGGTATAGACCGTAGTTTAGATATTTGGACTTTTGATAGATATAATCGCGGGGCTCCGTCCCGACCGGGCCACTGACAAAAAAGGTAAGACTATAGTGTATGGCAATCAAAACATGCACATAAACACACGCAGAACAAACATGCACATACGCAACACAGACATTTGCGCACACACACACACAAATAATGTACCTACACATCATTTAGAAAAGAGAAAAACCATACAAATCTTGTGATGTTTGAATAATAATGCATGTTGTTCAAGTTTTTACTCTCTTCGACCATACAACTCTTCTCAACTTTACAAATCATTATTGTCACAAGAGAATGCAAAAGTTAATTTCTCGTTGTACATAAAACATTATTGTACAATCATTCTCGTAATACTTGTAATTTTATAAATGAATAAGATAAATTCACACAATCATCGTCGGCCAGTGTTGGAAAAAAAAAATATCACTGCATTATCTATACAATTTTGTACACATTTACAATTTCAGGAATGAAAAAAGGAAAAAAGGAAATAAACCTCAAAAATATAATAAACTTTATATGTTAAGAAAACATTGATTCTTACTACCAAATTCTCTTTAAATGCATATGTCTATTTAGCTGTAGGAACACTGCTAATGTTATACAAAAAAAAATAAGCAAATTTGTATTAAGAATTACAAAAACTACTGCAGCTTTGAATAGCAGGAAGAAAACAAAGTTTATAATTTTAGGATCGGTGATAGGACATACTATTTATGGAGGGGGAGGGGAGGTATCAATAATAGATAACATTTATACAGCACATAATACTAGGTTTCAAAGTATTGTATTATTCCATATTACGCTAGTATGAGTCGAGGTGTATAATCAAGCATTTCCAGGCATAAAATCCTGCCACATACCCATGTACTTCACCTGGGTCGTGAGAGGCAACTGTGGATGGAGTGTACTTAGCCGGAACATTCAGATTTTACTATACTATAAATGATAAATGAGCAAAGAAAATTGTGGTTCACCAGGAATCGAATCGGAGACATTCCGAATTGCTAGACCCGTGCTCTACCCATCGAGCCAAAATGCCCTAATTATAATTATACACAGTTTCAACATGTTGCCCAGTTCCGTTGCATGTGAGCAGAAGTGTGTTCTTACTCCCAACGTTTCTTTTTCTTTTTTTGCAACATATTTTGCCTCTTTTGAAACTTGTTCCTCAATCATCTCCCTTGACCTTACTTACATATTAAGGATCAAATTCCAATTTAAACTGTAAATAAATAGTATACCCTGCTTTCGAACAATGTCTCAAATCATATCCCCTTTCAAATTCTGCGAAGAGGTGATTAAAATTAATGGTAATTCTCAATCACACTGATGTAGATGAAACACTAAATGCCAAGTCAAGCACTTATCCGATCGTGCCTCAACACCTCCATATTGTGCTTTGATATAGGGTACTTGATGGGCATTAATCCAAGTTGATTTCATTTAGAGGATGAATGAATACAGCCATTAAGTTGTGCTTATTAAACAAAAGGTGAGGTAGAAAGCAATGAACTAAAAATAAATGCAAGGATTCCAGCAAACTTGATTTAATTATATACGTAACGTAAAGACAACACTCTGAACAAAATTAAATATTTTCTACAACACAAGGCACTACTGGCAAATTGGATTCATATTGGTACTACTATGGAGCAAATAAGACTATTTGGAAATCAAAGCTATGACACTGCTCGAAATTAGCAAAGGTCGGCTAGCACGGGGGCACTAAATATTAGTTTCTGGCCACCAAATGTTATTGAACAGAAATTCCACTGTAATTGTTAAAAAATTATTGTTTTTACTTGCCCGACTGGGCCTACATATAGGTATGTATTATCAGATATGAAACCGTACTGAAATAATTGTTAGTACAAGCCTGGTTATCTATAATTACAAAAACAACTGCATTCTGCATGCCAACAGCACAGGCCAATTTGAAGGGATTGAGGTGGCATTAGCTGCAAATTTTGTTTCCTTCCATTGATATTATGGCTGTAGCAACAGTAGTGGCTTCAGCAGAAGTTACAACAGTTGATACATAGACGACAAAGGTAAGAGTGGAGGTGGTCGATGGAGTAGCACAGTTGATTTAGGTTAAAGATCCTACACCGGGGTTCGCCATTTTGAACTAGGGTAGCTTGTGCGCACTGCATAACACCGATCCTTTACACACTGTGCACAAGGCGTTGTCAAGATGGCGCTACGTGTCTAATGGAAGAATCCAAACTACATTTTAGGGGCCAGTGGGGTGTTGCATAAAGAGTTGCGATGTATCACAAAGTTGCGCTTGATCGCAAGTCAGAAGACATGCGCACTTGAGCCAATCAGAATTGCACATTTTAACGCATTTTCAGACTTGCGTTTAATTGCAACTCTTTACGCAGCACTGCTCCAAGCTCAACGCTGCGCGAGTCTTGTTCGCCTTGCAACCTCCATGATGCTGAATACAATTCTAGACAACCCATCGCAATTTGGATCATGGCAATTTGACAACTTTGGTACAACCTCAAACACATCCAAAACATCAGGAATCACGAAGTGTAGGTCCCCAAACAATTCATCAATTGAAAGCAAAATAGTATAACTAATTTCTAAATTACAAATTATTATTTTGTAGTCATCTCTCCCAAGAGGAAAACAAATCTGATCGTTCACAATGGTATTGACGAAGTCGAGTGCGATCTCGAGAAAGTTGGGGGAGGAACAGTCTTAGTTACAAAGGACGATGTCATCGATGCCGATGATGATATCGATGAAGACATTGCCATGGACATACCAGAGGTTAAGGGGAAGGCTGCAATGTTTTTACTTTCCGTTGACATAACAGCAGCCGTTGAAGCAACAGAACTAGCAGCAGTTGTAGCAACAGAACTAGCAGCAGTTGCAGCAACAGAATTAGCTGCAGCAGCAGGAGCAGCAGGAGCAGGAACAACCGAGGTGTAAGTGGCGGTGGTGGTTGCGGGAGTAGCGCAGGTGGTGGTGGTGGAGGATTTTGCAACGGTTGTTGCGGTAGCGCTCAGAGTCTGATTTTGGGGCAGGCTCGTCCGCGTCGCGCTCTCCGTGATGCTGAACACGAACCCCAGACACCCAACCTTGATGAAGCTGCCGTGGTGAAGCAACGCAGTGCCCTCCCAACCTTCCTTGGTGTCTCCCACCAGAGCCGACCCGCCAGTCTGGCAGCCGCACGGTCGGAAGTCTGCGTCATCAGTTGCGGGAGTGGCGCTCATGCGCGCTGGCCCAAAAGCGGACTCCTTGACCGACGGTGCCCGCTCGTACCGACTCCGGTCATCCTTCATCAGCCGCTCGCTGTACCGCATTTTCCTCTTGTCGATGATTTTGCGAACCTATTATGAAAAGGTAAAGGGGAAATATTTAACAAATGAAAGGGTAATATTTAGAAAAGTGCAGTAAACAACATTCATTGTGATTGATGTTGTGTATCAGTTAAACACCAAGCATCTAATAAATACAACAGGACTGACTACCTTTCAAACGGCTGCATTACCCACCATTAGAGTAATGCAGCCTCCCGTGGGCTCCCACGTTGTTTAAACGTCACTACACCTGTTTTTTACTTGCACATTCTACTCTTGCATATTTATTGTATATAAATGCAAAGTGAAAATTGTATTATGGCACCTCCTGACGACACACCAGCACATCATCCCAGTATAGCTTTGCAGCTGCATCAAGCAATGCAATCCATTCACAATTATAGAAAGCACTGGACACAGTTGAACCTAATTCCATGGTTATTAATGTTAAAGGGATCTAGTAACTTTGTTGACATACAATGTATATTGTTGTTATTTGATATGTCCACTTGGTGTTGTGTGAAAATTTCAAGTTAAATTGACGTTATATGGCCGAGTAATGAGCGAAAAAGCAAAGTGATATTCACTAACTCATTGCACTCACTTTGTACACGGTTTTGACGATCCAGTGGATTATTCAACATCTGAAAACTTCAATCGTACATATCTTTTTAATGAAAGGGAAATTTGAAAAACCAAAACCTGTCCCATGATTTTATTGTTAATACGAATACAACAATGAGGGAACCGCTAGAATTCCAATTGGATTTTGAGGATTTGGACAATGTTACTAAGTCCCTTTAACTTTGGCCAGATTATAACTCGGTCACTCTCTGCTTACAAGAGAAAACTAAAATAGATTAACACATTTGGGGTGTCATAATTTCCTAATTTAACCATTTAAAGGATATTAGGAATTAATTCAGTGAACAGAGAGGAACTAATAAATGAGCAAAGGTCACCTTTACTCAAGTAAACATTAGCAATACAGTTAAACAAACAAACAAACAAACAAACAAACTAGATGGATCTTCGATTGCGCGCAATCGAAAATTATGCCTCCGCTATCACGCGATTTTGATATCAAGCCCAAATTAACATGCACCGATTTAATTTTTTTAAATATTTTTCATATATTTTGAGTCCTGTGATCTTGACCATATGACCCCAATCTTTGATGGCTCCCTAAAAAACATTCAGGTACGAAGTTTGATTGAAATCTGACATTTAGTTCTTGAGATTTTGGCATTACAAGCTTTTTTGCATGTATGAGTCCCGTGACCTTGACCTCAACCTCATGACCCCAACATTTTATGGCTACGTTGACTCTTTATGATACATTCAGGTACCGAGTTTGATTGAAATCTGACATTCAGTTCTTTAAATTTTGCCATTACAAGCCATTTTCTCATACATATTGAGTCCTGTGACCTTGACCTTTGACCTCATGACCCCCAAAATCTAAGCAGATCAGTGGCACCTCGATATGTACACTCATACCAAGTTTGAAATTGATCCGTCAACCGATTCTTGAGATATCGCAAGAACAAGGCATTTTTGCGCATACATTGAGTCCTGTGACCTTGACCTTTGACCTCATGATCACCAAAATCTAATCAGATCATTGCCACCCCAATATCTACACTAGTACCAAGTTTGAATTTGATCTGTCAACCATTTCTTGAGATATCGCGAGAACGAGGCATTTTTGCATATATATTGAGTCCTGTGACCTTGACCTTTGACCTCATGACCCCCAAAATCTAATCAGATCATTGTCACCCCAATATGTACACTCATACCAAGTTTGAAATTAATCCGTCAACTGGTTCTTGAGATATCGCGAGAACGAAAACGGGACGTACGGACGGACGGACGGACGGACAACCCGAAAACATAATGCCTCCGGCCACTTCGTTGGCGGAGGCATAACAAACAAACAAACAAACAAACATACATACATTGACAAAAAGAATACCGTATTTGTCGGTGTATTACCCGCACTTTTTTTCAAAAAAAAAAAGAAAAAAAGGGGGGTGCGGTTAATACACCGGAGCGGTTAATACACCGACAAATACGGTACTAAGAACTTACGTTTTTAACCATGGGAGCCGGTCTTGCAAAGGTAGCTCTTGATTTCTGCGAGAAATCGCAGGAGTAGACGACATTGTCCACACTAGTACCGTGTTCACTGTAGTTTAGAAGCTCAAATAATCTTGTGGTCTGGTGAATCAAATTTAAAAGAATAGAGAAAATGAACTTAAATAACAAGACATATGAAATGTAATGGAGATGGGTATTTCTATGAGGTATCACATGAGTAGATGACATTTTCCACACTAGTACCATGTTCACTGTAGTTTAGAAGCTCAAATAACCTTGTTGTCTTCAACAATAAAATAAAACAATAGAGAATAGAGAAAAGGGACTTAACAAACAAGAAATATGAAATGTAATGGAGAGGGGTATTTCTGTGAGATATCACATGAGTACATGACATTGTCCATGCTAGTGCTATGTTCACTTTAGTCAAGAAGCTCAAATTACATTGTTGTCTGGAGCAATAGCATGAGAGAAAAGGATAACATAATAATTAATTATCAATTCAAAGGAAATGGAACTTTTATTCGGCAAGAAATCACATGAGTAGACAATCTTCTCCATGTACATTGTAGTTTAGTAGCTAAAATAACCCTATGGTCTGGTGCGACATGAAATTAAATTAAGAAATGCAATGCAATAACCGTCCAATGGCATCACCCAACGTTTTTGCTTATTTCGTGCCAGATTTCCCCCAACCTGGCGTACCCTTAGCATGGCCTGGATGCCAAAAGCCACCAGAATGTTTATTTGACCACTAGGAAGCCTTGTATAATTGACCTCTAGTGGGAGTCTATCTAAATGTCATTTTGACCACCTGAGAGAAAAGTTTTAGGGAGAGCCCTGCCCAGTATCTGACCAATATTTTGCCCCAATGGCAATAAAAGATTAACCTGAATCTGAATCTTAAATCAGGGCACTTGCCCTGTTGCCCGGGGCAAGTAAAAATTGGTGTCGGGCAAGTAAAATATCATTAATACCCTAGTTTGGTTGCCTGATCGGGCAACTAAATTATAAGTCAACTATAATGTAATTCCTTAGGTTTAAATCTCCTCTAGAAGTTACCTTTCTGTTTGGGCAAGTCAAATTAGAAAAGTTATGATATGACTTGCTCGAAGGGGCAACTCGGGGGAAAAAAGTGTGGAGGGAGGCTTGTCTAAATGTTGTTGGAATATGGACACGCCTAGTAACCCATTTAATTATAATAATATCCTTGATTTATATAGCGCCTATCACGATTGATAATCATCTCTAAGCGCTTTACAATTATATATATTGTTACCCCGGTCATCGGATACATTCTGCAATCAATCCAGCCCACAAAGTGCACGTTTCCCAATGCTAAGGAACTACGTTCCATCCTTCCGGGTACCCATTTATACACCTGGGTGGAGAGCAGCAAATGTGGATAAATTTTCTTGCTGAAGGAAAAAACGTGATGGGCATACTCTGGGTTCAAACTCGGGACCCCACAATTAGAAGGCACGTGTACGCTCTACCAATCTTGCCACACCACGTCCACATGCATTTATCAAACAACCAAAAGTTATTAATTTTACCAATCTTGCCACTTCTTGTTAATAACCAAGCGTTCAAACTCATAGATATGCTTACCTCGTCATAGAATACACAGGCGTGCTTTGGTGAAACAAAGTTGCAATGGCCGTAGCTCCCTAGACATATATCCATGTCAGTACCTGTAGATAAGAGAGCAAAGAGACAATCAAATAAGAACCATGGTAGAAACTTATACACTAAAAGTAAAAGAAAATGTTATGAATATATGAATTCTAAAATATGGTGCTTCTTCAATCACATAGTAAGTATATTTGTTTTTGTCAAAAACACTTTTCAAACTAATATACATCATAAGAAGATAGTTCAATAAACAAATGAGCAAATACTTAAATAGTTCTATACAAATTAATTTAAAAAGTCTTCATTGCACACATTACAAAAAGATAAAGGAGAATATAGGCAACTTTGCCGAGGTCCAACTTGCGAAAGTTTAATATTGCATCTAGGTAGAAGAATTTCTCTCATTCCATTTTCTGTTTTCTTGTTTTTTTCACCAACATAAGTCAATTTTTTTTTTCTCTATTCCCAATAGATTTGATTCATGCAAGGTTGACTGTATAGATGAAATACATATTGAAATAATATTGTGCAGTTTTCTGAGGCTACAATATCAAAGGGGAAGTCCAGACCAGATATTTTCTGGTGTAACAGAAGAAAAAGGAGAATAGAGGAATATTCACAGAAAATATGACCAGAATTGGACAAGAAATAAGAGATATGCCAATTAATTTGAACATCGTGCAGACATAGGTGATCCTTCTGAAATTGTAACATCCCAAGAGGTAATTTTAATCGCAATAGGATTTGTACATGAAAACACACTTATTTCTCACACCTGTTCCTATGTGCAGCGCCCTATAGCACATGGGCACCGGCGCCGTAGAGCCCCTCCCCGTCAACGGACACACCATGGCCCTGGCTTGCACCGTATGGCGCATTCCTGACGCGCCGCCGGCGCCTGTCGTGTCCGCCGCAGATGACGAAACCGCCGAGGGATGTGGTACCGAATTAAAGGTGCCATGGTTACCACTGGTTGGTGGTGCTTGGGTAGGGAAGGCGCCTGTCACAATAGTTGTTGCACCAGTGGTACCGGGCTGGGTAGTGATGGAGGTCGGAGCAGAGGTGCCCTTAGACTTGTGCACGATAGTGGTCTGTGTAAAGAAAAACAATATATGTATATTAATATATGAAGGGTTCATATGCAAAAACCGATACAGGCCCAAACCAAAATATTTAGTGATTTGTGCGTTACCACCCAAATCTTTGTTTTAAAGCAGACTAGGTTATTATGCCTGCATACTGTCCTATCATTCTATCCAAGGGAGTTTTTTTTGTTTGTGAATCCTTTCCTGCGTAGGAAACACGAGTGGAGGTGCCTTAACATACAAGAGTATGTTAATGCTTGACTACACTGTGTCCGATGGTAGGATTTGAACTGTGCCCGCCAGCGCCTCTCAGTCAAACTTGTTCACAAATGAACCAATTCATCTTCTAGATTTGTTTTACAGTCAAACCTGTACATGGGACCACCCAAGGGAAACAAAGAATAGTGGCCACTGTAGAAAAGTGACCAGCGAAAAAAATACACGGGGGCGGCGGGCGAATTCGCCCCCGAAAAAAAAAGTAGCCCCCGAAAAAAAATAAAAATAAAAATAAATAATAATAATTTTTGGGGGGATTTGGGGGATTTTTTGGGGTGATTCTCTGTTTGGATCGTGATCAAATGCTTATAAGATGATCACTTACAGCATTAGAGCTTAATAGTAGCCCCTGAAATTCGAAAAAAGAGCCCGGAAATTTGTAGCCCCCGAGATGATATAAGTATCCCCCGAAAGTTGGAAAAGTAGCCCCCGAAAAGGAGCCCCCGAAATAAAAATATTAATTTTTTCGCTCCCACTATGGGAGGTTGGCTGCTATAAACAGGATGCCACTAAGACAGGTTTGAATGTATTTCTTTAGCTCTATTGCTGGGATGCCAGTCTTGACACTTTATCAGGGCTCGACTCTAGCACTTGCCCTACTGTCTGGGGCAAGTCAAAATTATGTCGGGCAAGCAAAATTTCATATATGGCCTAGTTTGGTTGCCCGATCAGGCAACTAAATTATTGCTCAACCATGAGAGAATAATGTAATTCGTTAGGTTTCAATCTCATCTAGAGGTAAGCGGGCAAGTCAACTTTTTGTTAGGGCAAGTAAAATTTGAACAGTTATGATTTTACAGTAAGGAAAAAAAAGTTAGTGTGGAGGTTTGACGTTATAATGCGAAAAGAACGTACCTTTTGTGGCATTAGTTGCTGCAATCTCTGCCACGCTAGAATCTGAACCAGCTTCTCATCAAGTTTATTCAGTTCAACATCTAATCAAGGAAAAACAGATAAGAGGAGAATATATAGGATAATGATAATAACAGGATAATGACATGTATAATTAATAATGTGTCAAAGTGTCGAGTACCTATTACTACACCTGGGTTGAAACAGCCAATATGTATTAAAGGGTACCACCACCAAAAAATTATATTCTTATAAAAGAAAGGTAACATCTTTAGTATTCCATTCCATCAACAAGTTCACAAACATATGTTTCCAGAAAAAAAATATGTAATTGGAAAATGCATGCGGTCTGAATTGCGAAGACTAATGTGTGCAGAGCGAACGAATCGCCCGGGAATCTATTGTCTACAAACGTACGCATGAATAGCATTGGCGCACTCGCAAATGGTTGGCCCGTATGGAACCAGGAAATAGTAGTGGTTCTGTAAGTGGTGGAAATTAATTGCTTTGTTTATGAATTACACAACCCTTTGCAAAATGTTGGGTATCTATTTGATATCACAAAACGGTACCAAAACATATAATAATGTGTTGTTCTTTGCCTGGTGGTCCCCTTTAAGTGTCTTGCTGAAGGGCACACAGTGCTGCAGTTGGGAATCGTACCCACGACTTTCGTATTGAAAGAAGAATATCATAACACTCCCATAATCACCCCCATCATTAAATATATAAATGGGGATCCAGAAGGCTGCAACTGGTTGAATACTCCCTAGCAAGTGGAAAGGAGAAAAAACATGGGCGGAGTGTGACTTCCCTAACCAAGACCTTGTACAGGACCCTACGTCAAGAGCCAAGGGGCTTCAACCTCCCCAGAAAGCAATGGGTGACTCTGAACAGGATAAGAACACTCCATGCAAGGTCAGCCCATCATCTCCATCGATGGAAAATGAAAGACAGCCCTGAATGTGACTGCGGGAATCCAGACCAGACAGTGCAGCATGTGGTAAATGACTGCCCTCTCCGACGCTTCCCTGATAGTTTTGAGGGGATTCATCAGACAACAGATGCTGCTCTGACCTGGCTGAGAAACCTAGACTTGAATTTATAAAGTGTGCATATATGTCATAAGAAACGAACAAACAGTGGAAAATGTGCACTTTGTTCTCAGTTGGCCTTAGTTCCCACTCTCTATGAAGCTTCCCGCCGCATTTCCTGATATCTCCCCAGAGTGCGTTTTTAACGCTCGACTTGTTCCTGAAAGATGTTTTATGCAGCAATAACACTGCTGCCAAATCTTGTTCTTATACACTGAGAAACATTATTGAAACTCTTAGTTAATATTTTAAGACAAAATTGAGACTCATCTTGAAATTGTCACGGCAACAACACCCGGGTATTGAAACCATGAAGATGAAAACGATAGCCGCTGTGACGTGCGGTTATTGAACAGGTAACCGTTTGAATACAGCACTAATACCATTATTATTCAAATTAGGCCATGACAAATAAATGGTTGGATTGGCGTAACCCGCCCGACCCTAAAGGTTTTTTTTCTTCTGATTTTTGTATTATTTAAAAAAAAAAATTTAAAAATTTTTAAAAATCATTTATTATTATTTTATTTTTTTTCCAAAAATGTTGCGATATGTGTTATTTGTGTATGTGTGTTTTTGTGTATTTGTGCGAATCCTGAAGAAAAAAAAACCTACCTACCTACCCTAATGTTTAGTTGCCCGTTACTCCAATCCAACAATTTCTTTTTTTTGGCCTTACCTGCACTGCCGTCTATACACGACTGCAAGCTGCTGTTGAGGTTGATAATCGCAGGGGAGGAGCTGAGATTGGCTGGAGTTATCTTGGCCGTCACCGTCCCTGCATTCAGTGAACCAGGACTCAGTCTCCCTGTTACAACAACAAAATAGAAGAAGATGTTTTGGCATGGTTTACATTATCATTAATATTAACATTCATTTGGAAAATTACATATACATGAAGGATTACAGTCATACAATAGTTGAAGATGCAGCCAAGTAAATGCACATGAAGAGACTTATTAGATAAGTTTAACCAAAAAAGTCGCCTTTTAAACAAAAAACATGGACTCGACTTATGTGTACAATGAAAAATGTATAGCAGTTTTGACCATTTTTTAGTATGACTAAAGCTTATTTAAGAAAATGTTTCTGATCTTTCTTGCTTCAGTAAAAAAAACAACAGTATTACAAAACTGTGTTCCTGACAATTTTGAACATCATTGTATGTAACTATTGCTGTAGTAAGTCGGGTATTTTGAAAACCGGTTAACCAACGGCAAAAACCGTTTAACCGAACGGGTAACCGAAAAAAAAAATAACAAACAAATTAAAAAAATTTATTTCATTTTTATTTTTATTTTAAAAAATTTTTTTTTTTGCTTTGGCTAACCAAAACCGTGAAAATGAAAACGTTTTTGCCGATGCCAGTCGGTTAACCGTTGTGTAACCGTTTCACTACAGCCTTATATGTAACCGATTCAATTTTTACAAATCTGTAAAAGGTAAATCAAATCAACATTACTAGCATGTGTATAAATGTAGCATTCAATAAAATAGAAAAACATTACAAGGAGGTAAAGAGGGATGGTTACCTGATGAAGCGGGTATCGTCACCACCCTTCCTGCCATCGACCCAGGAGACCCTTGGGGAATCCCCACCGTCATCTTGGTTGGCAAGGTGATGGAGGTAAACTTGAGGTTGTGCCCCGATTGTGCCCCGGACATGACCTTGGCAGATGATGGCACAACTACCGTCCCCGTACTGATCATGACGGTCGAGGGCGTTGCATTCGTCTTGGCAGAAGCGTAGGTGACAGTCAACGACGACTTTCCACTAGACGATATCACGCTGGGTTCAGCGCTCTTCGACAGATTGTTCTTGCCGCCGGTGGTGGGAACACCGCCGTTTACCATGCCCGGTTCGTGATGCATGCTCCCTTCAGTGGTCGTGGGGGAAGAAGCACGACCATCAGTACCGTTGCCTTTTATTGTCTTGGTTGCAAAGTGGTGGTTGTTGACAAGTTCAGCTGCCTCTAGGACAATGTCCATCTTGTTCTGATGGTGATGTTGATGGTGTTGGTGGTGGTTTTGGTAGATACTCGAAGGGCCGTTTGGCACACGAGAGGTAACGATGGGTTTGAGGGGACCGTTGTTGAGGGCCTTCAAGTCGGCCACCGTCCTTATTTTCGGGTCCCTCTCGTCAATTAGTTCGTACTTGTACCCGTCTCTCTTATTGGCTGTCCTTCGTTCGGTGCTGGCGGGCACCTTTGATGCGACACTGGCATTGATGGAATTAGCGTTTGCAACGGAAGAATTTATTGTCTCATCCTCCATGTCGTGATCGGATGAATCCACACTTGATAACGGTTGACTACTGGCTGCTGCATTGTGATTGGACGGTTTGGAGGTTACTGCAGATGAAGTTACTGACGATGACAATGATGACGAAGTTGATGATGATGATGATGACGACTTTGCTAACATGGATGCGGTGATGACTTTTGGTTTGATGACAGGTTCTTTGGGTAGAGCCTTCTGGGACAGATGCCTCGCTATACTAGTCTGTAGCGCAACAACACTCTTCAGCCACTGAAAAAAACAACAACAGAGATATTGTGAAAATAGCATCAAAATGGTATCAGATCTAGATTCATTCATGCTTTTAGTAAACCTTCATTAAAAATAGAACAGGGAGTGTATTCTGAAAACGATTTTAAGTCACTAAAATATTAAACTGTACTTGAGGAATAGCGATTTGCTAAAATATATTTCAGTGACGTAGATATGATGTAGATTCAACTAGATGGATCTTCGACTGCGCGCAGTCGAAAATTATGCCTCCGCTATCACGCAATTTTAATATCGAGCCCAAATTAACATGCACTGAAAAAAAAAAATATTTTATACTTTTCATATATTTTGAGTCCTGTGACCTTGACCATATGACCCCAAACTTTGATGGCTACATTGGCTCCCTAATAAACATTCAGGTACCAAGTTTGATTGAAATCTGACATTTAGTTCTTGAGATTTTGCCATTACAAGCTATTTTGCATGAATAATGAGTCCTGTGACCTTGACCTCAACCTCATTACCCCAACATTTTATGGCTACATTGACTCATTATGATACATTCAGGTACCAAGTCTGATTGAAATATGACATTCAGTTCTTCAAATTTTGCCATTTTCACATATATATTGAGTCCTGTGACCTTGACCTTTGACCTCATGACCCCCAAATCTAATCAGATCATTGCCACCCCGATATGTACACTCATACCAAGTTTGAAATTGATCCGTCAACCGGTTCTTGAGATATTGCGAGAACGAGGCATTTTTGCACATATATTGATTCTTGTGACCTTGACCTTTAAACTCATGAACCCCAAAATCTAATCAGATCATTGCCACCCCAATATGTACACTCATACCAAGTTAGAAATTGATCCGTCAACCGGTTCTTGATATATCGCGAGAACGAGGCATTTTTGCATATATATTGAGTCATGTGACCTTGACCTTTGACCTCATGACCCCTAAAATCTAATCAGATCATTGTCACCCCAATATGTACACTCATACCAAGTTTGAAATTGATCCGTCAACCGGTTCTTGAGATATCGCGAGAACGAAAACGGGACGTACGTACGGACGTACGTACGGACGGACGTACGTACGGACGGACGTACGTACGGACGGACGGACGGACGGACAACCCGAAAACATAATGCCTCCGGCCACTTCGTTGGCGGAGGCATAATAAATTAGAACTTAAAATCGTTTGGGAGAGGGGGAAAATATTTACAATAAGCTGGAGACTATTCACATATCAGTGAATGTTGGTAAGAATTGACCCAAATTTTCCCTACAAAATAAGCAATATGAAAATCAGAAAGTTATTTCATACTATCGAAGGTCAAAACAATCGAAAATTAAGACAATACTTGACCCAACAACAAAGACCCCCTTTTCTGATTGTGAGTAAAAGTTCACATAAACACTCACCTCCTCTTGCTCTTCCTGTGCCGAGAGTGACTCCGGCTTGCGTACCTCATCTATCGGGCCGATCATGGGCCGGGGGCGCTCATGGCACAAGGGGAGCAGGGGCGGGGGTAACGCATAGTGGCTCTTGATGGCTTGGGGTACCTGCATGAGTAAATTCAGTAATTAAATAACTAAATAAATCTTTCATTCAATCGTAAGAGTGTACCAACGCATCATAGCCTTTCGTTGGTAATGGTATGGTATTCATGGGAATTGGTTCTACACTATGTCAGGCAAGTCAAACATTTGTGATTGACGAGTGGTTGCTTAGAATGCAATCGCCCAGCTCTATTAAAATAACAGTCAAAATCCCAAAGCAAAGGACAAGTCGTTTGGGACCACTGCTGCATTTACTCTTACTCTACGGTTCTTGTTATTTACATGCTTTGTATACTCATGACCGAATGGTTTGAGAATTACAATGTACATTTGGGTTGCAGAAATACACGTTTCATCTACCCTTTGTCAGTTTTACATAGGTCTAAACAGATAACCGTAATTGCTGGTGTATTAACTGCACCTTTTTCCCGTCGTACGAACCAACAAAAAGGGTGGGTCCAGTTTATACATAGTTTATGTGCAGGAAAAGCTTGATAGGATTTTATGTTATGTAATCAGAAACAAGTAGTTTGTGTAGTTTGTGTACTAAAATTATCTAAAAGTCAGGGAGAAAAGTCTGGTATGTTTAGTTTAATTATATTACTCTGTTACCACCACAGTTTGATCATCTAAAAAAAAAAATCCTTCAAAGTGGCAACCCAAAGTTGAGGGTGCGGTTAATACAGTACTAGATCTCTTACAAATGATGAGTTTCTTACCCTGACAGCTTTGCGCCACTTGCATTTCTCCCTCCAGGGGGGGCCGGACCGGTGAATCTTGTTGAGGAATTTCAGCTTGACGGACTGCTGGTCGAGCCTGCCTTGGAACTCGTTGAAGATCTTCACACGCTCTGTGTAGCCACCACTCTGAAACTGGGGCTGTTGATAAGAAGGTATGAAACAAAATCATGAGCTTGATTTGTAGAAATTACTTCTCGGAGGAAGAACTGAGCAGTGAATCTTGTTCCGGAATTTCAGCTTGACCGAGTGCTGGTCGAGCCTGCCTGAAACTGGGCGTATTGAGAAAGTATAAAAGGTATGAAATCATGAGCTTGATGATTGATAAATTACTTCTCCGAGTTTAGGTTCAATCATCTTCATCATTATCCTCCAGAACAGATTGAAAAGTTCATCATCATCATCATCATCATCATCATCATCATCATCATCATCATCATCATCATCATCATCATCATCATCACCATCACCATCACCATCACCATCACCATCACCATCACCATCACCATCATCATCATCATCATCATCATCATCATCATCATCACCACTCTTACCATGCCATGCTCAGGATGATTTGGACACATCCACCTCCCAGTTGGTAGCGAGGTGATCGGAGGGTTCAGACAGTCTCGATGGAAGAGGAGGGGACAGTAGTCACATTGGAGTAGCATCGCCACACGACAAGACCTACAGAAGAGAAAATATTAGTTTGTGTTCAGACAATGCAACCAGTTACATATATATGGCAGTATTTCTATCTTTGGTATTGTTACCTCTACCAACAAAGTTGCAGGAGGTTATGTTTTTCGGTTCTGTGTATGTGTGTGTGTTTGTTCATGAACAGTCTCCTGCTTACAATTTTGCAGATATCACAAACAATTTTTCATGAAAGCTTTCTGTCATTCTTGGATAGAATCCATTCAATTTTCAGCATCCAAGGTCAAAGGTAAAGGTCAAGGTTGCAAAAAAAGGAGAATTTACATATATTTGGCCAAAGACTTCACTATTGGCCGAGGTATATGCACTCCCTGAGTGCTGCATTCTAGTTTATCACTGTTATCATTTTCTTATGACTTATAATTTTGAATGTCATCATCATCATCATTGTTACTGTAAGTCTTTGTTTGGCCAATGAAATGAATACAGTTAATCCTGTATGTATTGACCATCTAAGGGGGAAAACAAAAAGTGGCCACTATAGACAAGTTCTATAAAATCTGTTTGGTGGTCTCTGCAGGAAGGTTGGCTGCTATAGACAGGTGGCCACTAAGACAGGTTTGATGGTACATTGATACAAACCTTTTGTTGATGTCTTCAGGCAGAATGGCTGCTATAGACAGGTGGCCACTAAGACAGGTTTGATGGTACATTGATTACTCATGACTTACTTGTTACAGGTGAAGCAGACCTTGGCCGGGAGGGGCACCATCATGTTGTCCATCTCGTGGGGTTTCTTGTAATTCTTGGACAACTCCTCTTTTCTCTTCCTTCTAATTGTGCCTGGTGACAGAAAAAAAAAACGGGTAAATAAATAAGTGGAGTGAATTACAAATCCATGGACAGTAGGCATATTGAAAGTTGTTCACACTATACAGGGTGGCCCAGAAAGAATGCAACACCTACGATCGTTAATTTCATCAACATCATCGACCAAATGTCATTGTTTTTTGTTTGATTGGGTAGAACATTCTTTTCCCAACAAAATGATACCATGAGCATTGATTTTGGGTAAGGCGTTTGGATCCTAGGGCCATTTTTCTGAGGCAATGTCGTTTCCTAAATTTGCTACTTTTTCGTCTCCAGCGATCCTCTAAACACTTGAGACATTCTCGCCCCACGGCCTCCCATAGACAGAAGAACCGCATGACTGCTCTCCCTTTGATAAGGAAGACAATGTTGCGTAATTGAGTACCCCGTAAGGTATGGCTCACATTGTCTTCCTTATCGAAGGGAGAGCAGTCATGCGGTTCTTCTGTCTATGGGAGGCCGTGGAGCGAGAATGCCTCCGTGTTCCGAGGATCGCTGGAGACAAAAAGTAGCAAATTTACGAAACGACATTGCCTCAGAAAAATGGCCCTAGGATCCAAACGCCTTACCCAAAATCAATGCTCATGGTATCATTTTGTTGGAAAAAGAATGTTCTACCCAATCAAACAAAAAACAATGACATTTGGTCGATGATGTTGATGAAATTAACGATCGTAGGTGTTGCATTCTTTCTGGGCCACCCTGTATATAGTGGCTGTTTGATTGGCTATGTTTAGCAGTGAGAGGCACCATCATGTTGTCCATCTCGTTTGGTTTCTTGTAGTTCTTGGACAACTCCTCTTTCCTCTTTATTCGTATTGTGCCTGCAGATCGATAATCCAAGAAAACAAAATTCAAGTTTATTTTTTATATTAATTGTTTCGCTTCATGTGTTATACATTTGCACCATCTCCACTCTTATGCTTTATTCAAATATAGAAATAGATATAAATTGTTACAACTAGAGAATTATTCAACGGGCAATTCAAAGTGGTCGTAAATCTCATCAAGAAGTAAGCGGGCAAGTCAATTTTCTGTTTTGGCCAAGTAAAATTTAAAAATCTATGATTTCACTTGCCCAAACGGGCCAGTAGAGAAAAAAGTTAGTGTGGAGCCTTGTAATAGGGCTAGGAACTCCAATTTACCTGGAAGTGGAGCATTCTGCAGTTCTGCAGAGGGAGTGAGAACTGCATCAGTTTCTAAATGGCCGCTGCCTTTATAGGGTAGTCAAAGAGGGGTCACTTTTTCTGCTATGAATGAACACTACCATCAACTCCCAAAGTCTTATGGTACATTCCCACTAAGACACAAGTTAATAACATAATTATAATATAGTCAATACTCAATTTATATAGGGCCTAACATGATTGATCGTTATCTCTAGCTGAAATGGTATCAGACAATCCCATTTTACCTGACAGGGGCGCATGCTGCATCATCTCCGGAGGGAGGGAGAACTGCTTTGGGTTCTGAAGGACACTGCCTTGATGAGATAAGCGAGAGGGTTATCAAATTAACATTACATTTGATCCCCAAAATGTTATGGAACATTCCAAACAAAACCTGAGTTAATAGTTATGTAAGGTAAGACAATCTCATTTTACCTGGCAGGGGTGCATGCTGCATCATCTCCGGAGGGAGGGAGAACTGTTTAGGGTTCTGAATGGCCACTGCCTTGATGAGATAAGCGAGGGGGTTCTCGAAGTTGATGTACGCCTGCTCATCTGCTTCCTCGTCTTTCTTCTCCTCCTCCGGCTCCTTCGTTACGATCTCCTGCTGTATCTCCACCTCCATCTTCTCGTCTTTGTCGTTGTCCGTCTCGTCCTGGGGTGGATCAGCCGTCTCCTTCGCCACTCCCTCTTGGGGTGCATCCTTTGGAATGATTCCCGCCTCCATTTGCGCTTCCCTGAATTCGAAGAGGAAATTAAAAATTACATAGAAACTGTTATCTTAAGGGACACTGCACCAATGACTTCTACATGAGATTTTAAAAAGGCAGTATTTTGATTCAAGGAAAAAGACTTTTCAGGCATAATACTTTTTAAGATGGTTAAAAGTATCTCTACTGCATGAGACAACCTCAAGTCTACTAGCAAAGTATTCCAAACTGTAGAACTGTAGCAAAAGAAAAACTACATTCCCCACCCTCTGAATTTGTTCTTTATTAAAGGGATCTAGTAACATTGTCAAAATCCACAAAGCTTCTCATATATCTTGTTACCAATAATTGGTATATTATTGGTATTACCAATAGAAGCATGGAACTGTTTTCAGTTTTCTGAAATTTTCTTTCGTGGACAGTGGACATATTGGATCACAGAAATACACATTTGATCAACTCGTCGATAGTTTTAGCACATGTCAACAAACTTACTATATCCCTTTAATATCCAACTGTTCTTACTTGTAAGCCTGTAGCTGTGCTAGTCTCAGACAAGACCTCCCTTCCCTCATCAACCTGTCGTTCAGTCGATCGTTGAGCCTCTGCCTCGTCGCTCCGGCCATCGCCTTCTCCCTGTCTGTTGCCATGGAAATGACTTCCTTCTCACGCTTCTCTCGCTCCGTCTTCTCGATGGAACGGATCGTGTCAGACAGCGTCGCCTCGGGCACATCCAGAGGCTAGAAAGGGAAATAATAGAAATAATCGTTGTCATAATCATCATCATTATCACTACCAAAAATATCACTTCCGTCAATATCATTACCATAATCAACATCCCCATTATCATCAGCCTCATGACCACTATCAAAATCATCACTTCAATCATCATCAACGCAGACGCTATCATTATCACAACATCACCTTCTTCAATATCATCATCATTAGCAGCATTACAAGTAGGCTTGGGGGTGAGAACCGATTACCCGATTCTACTCGACTCCAGAAATGGGAATCGGCCCTCGATTCCTGAATAGCGTAGAACCGAGTAACCGATTCTGTGTCTATTGACTCGCGATAGAAGGGGAGAGTCGGCTCTAATCCCGACTCTCCTCGGTCATAATCGGAATAGACGCAAACTATATAGCGCGGCCCAGCATCATTTACTTATTGAACGCATGAAACCGCCGTGTCTCACGCACAGACACACTCTCCTCGTCTCTCGCACACTGCACAGACAGTCTTCTAGAAAGTTCACCATTGTACTAATGGTTATCTCTCGCTCGGAACCGATGTACTTCCCATGTACACAGAGGGTATGATTGTGTGATTTTGCAGGTATGAATTATGTGTACGATCTGAGAACCGATTCCGCTCAGAAGTGAGACATGGGTATGGAACCGGAATCGACTCCACGCTGGGGCAGAACCGCCCAAGCCTAATTACAAGTATCATCATCATATATCATCTTAACTACCATCATCATAATAATCATTATTGAATGAATGTAAGTTGTACTTTGGCAGCGAACATCTGAAACATTTTATACTCTGTACGCAGATAAGTAATCAATTACCAGACAATAGACTGCTTCTCTAGCCTATTTTCCCCCATTTTTCAGATTAGCCATTATTAATGAATGACAATTTTTACAGTATTGTGGGAATAAGAATCGGTAGTTAAACAATACTTTTTATTTATATTACCTTTAATTTCTTTTTCGGATGAATAGTAAGAAAAAGAAAAAAAATATGAAACTGAGCTTGACAACTGGTATGTTAAAAAGAAGCAGAGAAAACCTTCATATCATACAATCAAACATGAACAAGGCATAATTTTGTTTCTAGCCAAAGCACATTCTGCTCACTTCTGCTCTCAAAAAGAGGCAATTTCACAAAACGTTTATACACACACTCAACTGCATGCTAGTGAGTCTAATAATGCAGTATTTGCACAGTCGAGACTGCATACATTTCACTTGCTAGGGGGCTGGCTGGGTGAGACTGAATGTTCATGAACACAGAGAAATTATGTACATCCATACATCAGTGCTATTGCAGCCCCACAATAAATGTTGTATTCATTACTTATAGCTGGCACCCCAATAATTTACAAAATGGTAAAAATAATAATTCTGTTCTAAAAAAAAGAGGCACATTTCACCAAATGTTACACTTGACACTAAACTGTATACTAGTGAGTCCAATAATGCAGTATTTGGGCAGTCCACACTCACTAGTACTGCATACATTTCACTTGCTAGGGTGCTGGCTGAATGAGACTAAACGTTTATGAACACAGATAAATGATGTACATCCATACATCATTGCTATTGCAGCCCCACGAGAAGAAATGTAGTATTCATTACTTATAGCTGAAATCCCTATAATTAACACAATGGATAAATAATAATAATTCTGCTCTCAAAAAGAGGCAATTTCACAAAATGTTAGTAATACACAACTGTATGATAGTTAGTGCTAGGGGACTGGCTGGGCGAGATTGAATGTTCATGAATACAGGGAAATTATGCATATAGATACATCAAGCGCAGTTGCAGGCTTGCAGCCCCACCAGGAATGTTGCATTCATTACTTACAGCTGAAATCCCTATAATTTACACAATGGATAAATAATAATAATTCTGCTCTCAAAAAAGAGGCAATGTAACATTCTGTCATATAAAATAAACCTTAAATTGGAACAATCCTATAAAGTTAATGGATCACTTTAACCGCTTGACTACGGGAACCGTGTGGGTTGTGTACAAAGTCTATGGGGATTTCAGAAACTCGAAGGGAGCAGGTTAAATGCTTACCTGGGGAGCAACCGTGCATCTGTGACACAACCATTCTCCAGAGGGCAGGTCTTCTTCAGTGATGGGAGGGTTACTGAAAAAAAGAGAGAGAAGAAAAATAGATATTCACATGTAAATAACAAAAACATTGGCACAAATTGGAACAAAAAAAGGCTAAAAATGTCCTCAATAATAGATTTACTGTACCATAATTTTACACGTAAAATTATGTAAATTCCATTTATTTTCTAATAGGCATGCAAGACTTCATGTCACGACACTTTACATTACAAGTACATTATCAGTGCATTTTTGGAGGTATGGGGGTGGGGGGAAAAGAGAGCACCTTCATAAGAATTTGAACAAACACAACAGACTTAAAAGTTAGAACACTCACCATTTTACTTGATAGATAGTACTTGTCTAACCATAAAATAATGCTAAACCTGTTTGTGATCATGTTTTGCAATGGACATTTCTTTCATTTTGTGAAATAATACAAACTTATTTTCATTACAAGTATGATAGTTCATTGTATAGTAGTGAGGAATATGATCATGTAAAAGATAATACACTCCCTTGATGGTATGCTTCAAGTGACTGGTAAACAAGGCTAGCCACCATCATTCTTGCTTTGACCTCCATCAATGACCTTGCAGCTAATGGTATCAAACACAAAGCACAACCTGTCTGGCATGCTCAGTACTCCATCTACTTGATGTTTCTCACTAGTGCGTTAACATCTGCTGACACAGATCTTTCATGGTTGGTTACAAAATTTTGTGAGAAGATTTTGGCCAAGACAGTCCCAGCTCAGTACCCCAATTTGCATCTCATTAACGCACCGAACCTTTTGAATACGTAACGGACTTCTACGCACGTGCGAGAGTGTGTTTACAAAAAGTGAAAAACTTTACATTCTGATTGCATCGCGTAGCGTCAGAATTTTGCCCTAAAACTTTCCATTTGATCTACGATTTACACAAACTTTACACACATCCAAAAAATATGAAATTTGATGGAATAAGTCATGAGATATCGCCATGTTATGAAATCAGAGACACGGAAAACACACTATCTATTTTTTTCTGACATATCCATGGGCGGTGTGCAGCGATGTCGATCTTGCTCATGCATATTCATGAAGGTACACTACAAGTTCTCTGAAAGTTTTAGCTGGGATTCTCCAGCAGTTTTTGAGAAAATCGCTATTGAATATAGCCCTTAAACAAGGAAGTTTGTAGTCAGCGAACTCATTTCATATGACGTCATTCGTTCGATGAGGTTCTGCGCATGCGCTCAAGCCTTGCCATCGGCGCCAGGCCAGCAAGAGCGAGCAGCTCGTGTGCAACACACGTGTGAGCTGCGATGTTGTTATTGTGTGCACAGCTGATCGGACCTCAAATAAAAGTCAAACAATACAGCGGTGAGTTTCCACGTTTATTGTTCGATTTTAAGATTTTGTAGTTTATACTTGTAACGATACGAGTGGAAATTATTTTGCTCATATTTTAGATGAATCGCTGGCAGTTTATTTTAGAAAAATATACTTTTCCGAAGTAGTTTTACGATGGGCCGCTGCAGCTGCACCATCCCATCCATGCCATGGCCTGGAGACTGCACTGGTGACGTGAGGCCGAGGGGTGTGAAATTGTGAATCGACATTTCTTATAATGTCGATTTATGGGCTATGCCTAAGGCCAATTTGGCTATACTGCTTCATAACGTAAGCTTGAAACATATTATAAAACATACTCTTTTGACTGTCACTAACGTAAACTCTACCTTCGTCTGAGAAAGACCCATGGCCTGGGTTACAACTTACATTACACTTTACAGAAATGCAAGATTTGTTTTTTCCTGCCAGCGCCAGGCAGCTTCACCAGGGCCAGGGGTGCTTTTTTATGTTTTCTTTTTTGTTTGTTTTGTAAATTCACTATTAATTTTGTATCGTTATACATTGTACTTGTTTGTAATGCCGAATAAATAAATAATAATAATAATAATAATAGTACTATAGTTAACATGCATTTCATTTTTAAACATGAGAAAACATGATTGAATGATGGATGCTGTGAGTGTGACAAAGTGTCGGTTGCAACGCCAACACGCTGTGTAAATAATTATTATATTAATTAGAGATTGGACTAATTCTAATTTGAAAGGGTATGTACATGTACCTGGATATTACGCTACATCTATCTAAACCAACGTTAAAAAGTGTTTCGCTGCACACCTCCTGGGCACGTCACGGTCTAGTAGTATTTACTATTATATTTATGGCAGTAGTATTTGAATATACAGTAAAAGTAAAACTATTAATTATTATCATGATTATGTTTTAGTGTCTTGAGACTTGACTTTTAAATTGTTCTTATATCCACACACAGAGGGACATGGTGGCGACAGTGCCACCAGGTGACATCGCACGATGTAGGCCACATGAAGAGTGAACTCTGTCCAGTTCCAGGGATCGATTCTTCAGCATTCCTCAGGCTCTATGCTAGGGAGGGCATGGCTTGGCTAGCAATAGTTTACACTCGGTCAGCTTTTTCAGCTTACAAATCTAGGTATGTACATTATGCAAATTGCCCCACATCTATTGAACTTTGAAATTAATGGTCGTCAGATCAGCTGGAGGGCCCGGACATTTTAAATAATTTGCTATTAATTTGACTATTAATTTGACTAAATCATCTTTAAAGTTTAAAAAATTTATGGTCATCCCGGTAATGAGGTGTAGCACTGAAAGCAGTGGGAGTCACATATTTGTATTTACAGGTTAAATTATGTTAATTCTTATATCTTTTGATATGCTACACGACCCGCAACACAAGAATGAGTGAATGAATATATTGAATAGAGAGCCCTGATCATTATTATAGTGTTTTTGAGCAACACACCAGAGATACTGAAGTGATCTTTGGTGAGTGCATTGTAATTATCACGAATAACAGCTCAATAAAAAAGATATATCCTTTTGTGTTAACAGTACTTGGTGTTGAATGCGGATATCCTGGTGGCCTTGTACCGTACATCACTGACACCCCACAATGTGCACTCTTGTTGATGCTGTTATCGTCCCCTCATTTCTCAAAGGTATGAATGATTAAATATTAAATCGTGAAATGCAATGAAATCAGTGTTTTTTTTACAAGTATATGAATTTAATTTATTATATCCTGAATATGTTTCAGCTGAAAATTATTGACTTCAAAAGAACATTCCATTAATTAGAGGGCCATTTTCATTGTAATTTTTATTTGTTACTCACCAAGATAAGTGGTATTTTGTAATAAATTAAAAATATGATCGTGCCACTTATCTCATGGAAATGTTATCTCCTTGTTTTTACAGTTTTTGAGTGCGCGGCTACCTGCTACATCGATGACATCCAAGGATGTGCACCACTGTTGGATGCTGAACTTCATCGTCCCGTTCATTCTGGAGCTTCTACTTCCCCATCTTCCCCAGCTCAAAGGTAGGAATGATGTTATATGTTGTATCATGATTTGTATCGTCTATTCATTTGGTTTTGATTTAATGTAGAATATATTCAAACCATTTTAAAATATGCAGTTAATTTAATGTGTTTTCTTTTACAAAACAAATTGCAATTTTTTTACTACAGGTATAGATTTCTGTACCTTGGCAATTGATTAAGTTTATATGCCTCCTCAAACCATCAAAGTCGTCTGATGCATTATTTCTCATATTTTAATTCCTCCTAGTGCTGTAACTGACCTTGATGATCGGATCGATTGATCGGATCGGCAAAATTTTATTGATCATCGAAATCGGATCGCAGATCGGATCGGATATGATCGGCTAAAAAAAATTTAAAATAAATAAATAAATTTTTTTTTTTTAATATAAAAAATCCGTTTTTTTTTCTTTGGAAAATGATCCCAAAAAACACATTTTGGGAATGTAAATGAATACCAAAGCAACATATATCCATATTAATAAGCCCAAGGTAATCTTGTACGGATATGCTTTCATTTCAAACTGATTACCTCTTCTTTTACAAAATTACTCACGCCGATTCTGAGCTTAGTCCCATGTGATTAATTTGGCGTAACCTATCAGAATCGCATGGGACTAAGCTCAGAATCGGCGCGAGTAATTTTGTAAAAGGAGAGGTAATCAGTTTTAAATGAAAGCATACCCATACAAGATTACCTTGGGCTTATTCATATGGATATATGTTGCTTTGGTATTCATTTATATTCTCAAAATATGTTATGTTTTTTGGGATCATTTTCCAAAGAAAAAAAAAATGATTTTTTTTTTTTTTGTTTTTTTTTTGTTTTTTTTTTGTTGCCGATCCGATCTTCCGATTTTTTCTGCATGATCGGAAATCGGCAAAAACGGTCCGATCATGTATGATCGGATCGTGATCGGCATGCCGATCCGATGATCGGTTACAGCGTTAATTCCTCCTTAAACTAGTATTATTTTATTGACTCCAAAACAACATACTATTAATTATAGGGCCATGTTCCAGTTTAATTTATATTTGTTACTCACCAAGATAAGTGAGCTGTAGTATTTTGTAATAAATTAAAAATATGATCGTGCCACTTATCTCATGGAAATGTTATCTCCTTGTTTTTACAGTTTTTGAGTGCGCGGCTACCTGCTACATCGATGACATCCAAGGATGTGCACCACTGTTGGATGCTGAACTTCATCGTCCCGTTCATTCTGGAGCTTCTACTTCCCCATCTTCCCCAGCTCAAAGGTAGGAATGATGTTATATGTTGTATCATGATTTGTATCGTCGATTCATTTGGTTTTGATTTAACGTAGAATATATTCAAACCATTTTAAAATTGCAGTTAATTTAATGCGTTTTCTTTTACAAAACAAATTGCAATTTTTTTTCCACAGGTATAGATTTCTGTACCTTGGCAATTGATTAAGTTTATATGCCTCCTCAAACCATCAAAGTCGTCTGATGCATTATTTCTCATATTTTAATTCCTCCTTAAACTAGTATTATTTTATTGACTCCAAAACAACATACTATTAATTATAAGGCCATGTTCCAGTTTAATTTATATTTGTTACTCCCAAAGATAAGTGAGTTGTGGTATTTTGTAATAAATTAAAAATATGATCGTGCCACTTATCTCATGGAAATGTTATCTCCTTGTTTTTACAGTTTTTGAGTGCGCGGCTACCTGCTACATCGATGACATCCAAGGATGTGCACCACTGTTGGATGCTGAACTTCATCGTCCCGTTCATTCTGGAGCTTCTACTTCCCCATCTTCCCCAGCTCAAAGGTAGGAATGATGTTATATGTTGTATCATGATTTGTATCGTCTATTCATTTGGTTTTGATTTAATGTAGAATATATTCAAACCATTTTAAAATATGCAGTTAATTTAATGTGTTTTCTTTAACAAAACAAATTGCAATTTTTTTTCTATTGATTGATTTCATGGGAAATGACTGTCAAATTCTTTTTCTTGAAGAAAAAATATGTGCAAGATACGTGCAAATTAGGCCATCTAGACGCTGTAGTTCCTTGTTACAGTTCTTGATGTTGAGTGTGGATACTTTTTTGGCCTGCTTCTTTCTTTTTTTACATGTTTAATTGACACTCTATTTCCTGATTTTATATTGTGTTTTATGACTCTTTTCATGGTTGCATGATTTTAAAGTGTCTCGAGTAAGCTATTAGTGCACTTGTACATGACTTTATTTGTAGTATTTAAAATAGACTTTGCACAATGAGAACAAAATCAAATCATATGAAATTTGTGCAATGATTTATGCTTTTCTTCTTTTTGTTTTTCTTCTTTCTGTTTCAGCAGTTCCTGAGCAGAGCATACTTGAGCCACCACGTGATGTCGACACAGAGGGATCTAGCACCGCTGAACTGCGTGGAAAGTCATCAACAGTCCTTTGGCCACCATTACACTTAAATCCTTGTTAATTATTTAAGTTATTCTACTTTGTTACTGCGTTAAGTTACCTGTTACCTTTGTGTTTTACAGGATGGGGCGTAAACCAATATCTGAACTTGCCCATCCGGGAAGACCATGCACTCATTGCAGTAAATGCAACAAAAAAAAAACAGATGATCCAAGAAATTTTCACCACATCATATCATGGCCGAAACATCAACAGGATTTAGTCATCGAAACATTGAAAGTTAGTAGTCCCTGTCTGTGTGATGCTTGTCGCATAGAAATAAAGCGCAGTTTTTCTGGTGTCCCCAAGGTGACCAAAAAGAAGGAACGTCATCCCTGCTTCTTACATGCATTTGAAAGGTGTAAAGATGTTAGCTGCGTTGACAGCCCACCTGGTGTGTGGGCAGAGTTTGCTGCAAAACTAAATCTTCAGGATTGCTCAGCTGCAGCTCTGCCATCCACAGTTCCTCTGTGTGAGACCCATTATGAACGGCTACGAACCAAACCAAGGTGTCACCACTGCCAGAAGTTGATTGGTGACAGGAAGGGCAGAAAGTGTTCCAATTTTGCAGCTTATAATAAACTAAGCGAAGACATCGGAGCTGGTGTCTTACTCAATGCAGACAGCCCTCTATGCCAAACATGCTATGTTTACACTAAAAATTTGATCTCAAGACAAGACAACACCATTTCACTTGATGAAGACTTGCTAGCGGTAATCAAACAGCATCAGAATGAGGCAGACCATGCTTTCAATGGTGACATGCAAGTATATGCTGCTGCAACAGTAGTTGCTGAAACTGGAGAATGCTTACTAGCAAAACGGCCCAAACATCTCAAAGAAGCTAGTGAAACATATCACCAAAAACTACGGGAAGCATATTCTAGAAAAGGGTACGATGTCCCTCCAAATGAGATGAAATCACATCAGTCCATTATGATGATCCTGATGAAAGGGCTCCAACATCACCTCTGCTACTCGACCATCTCATCAAAGAGGCATCTAGGAACCATGCTCTTTAGACGTGGCTCCAACATAACACACATGCTGCATGAGATAACAGCCGAGACCCTGGATTCAGTACATTCTCCTGTAGTTGACCCTCAAGCTCCACCGCAGATGAAAAGTCATGACATTGCTGAGACCCTGCTGAAGGCAACACAAATTATCAACAGCGAGCTTCGACATCAGAGCAAAGTATTCGCGAACAAAGCTGCCAGCCAACTTTTGACAGAAGTAGATGTTGACCAGTTTGTCACTGATATCCCCCCCCTTGTTTGGAATTTCTTCTATCTAGTCACAGAATCCACAACAGAGCAGCGGGAACGGGACATTCAAGGCAACTTCAACTTCAAGGAGCATTATCATCCTACATCAAGAAGGAAGTTGCAAGAAGCAAGGCGACTCTTCAATATTTGCCAGTCGATGTACATTATCAATGACCAGTGCAGCTACCCAATTCACCTTCTTCTAGCAGATACCGTACAGAGTCATGGTGGATCCCAACTGCTGATGCAAATTCTCAATCGGTTTGGTATTGTTGCTTCCAGGGCAAGCTTAGATGTCCACAAGAACTTGGTGGTTATGTCACGATCGCAGAACATGGTCCATGAACTCGCTGCCACTCCATCTTTTCGAGTGGCATCCATTGACAACATCGACAAGGGTAGTCCTCATGCTGTGGTCCGGGCAGAGGCAACTGCGCGCAGTGTACATGGTACCAGTTACCAAATGGTCTGTCCTCAGCCAGCTAAGAACTTGAACAAAGGTGATGACTTTGTACCATGCAGCACAACACCTCAACCTGAACCACCTGATAATCTGGTTTCAATGAGAATGTTGCGCGATCCACGGAATCTCTACCGCTGCTTGACATTCAGGAGCAATCCAACAATTAGAAATTCAAGAAGGGATGAGCAAGGAATGCTTCTTGATCCTGAACGATTAGCTGTTGAAACAACACTTCTCAAGGCCTTCAAGGACGAGATCATCACAGTCTTGGAAGAAAACAATGACCTTCTGATGGATGAACTTGGACATCGACTCCCCTCCAATTGTTTGGACATGTGGGCACACATAGAGCTTCTAAAGAAAGAGTCCTGCCAACCTACAGTGATTGAATGTGCAGCTGTTTCCATCTTGGCTAGATGTCCAGTACAGGTGTTCCGTGTAGATGGACAAGGAAGGCGCTATCTGCACATGCAGTTTGGAATCTGTTTTCAGGGAGTAGAACCATGTAAGCTTCTTCAAGATGCAACAGGCTTTGACATTCTTTTTTCTCCAGATCTTCACGCAAGTACAACAGACTTGACAAAGTTTGAGAAGAATGTTTTTCGCTGTTGGAGGGATATGAACTGCCACCTGCTTCCAAATTGCACTTCTGATTCTGTTCAAGAAATCATCTCAACCCAGTCTTGCGAGACATTGGTTCCTCCACAACCCAAAAGAATCAAGACAAAGGATTTCTACCAGCAAAGGACCTTTGGTTCACACACCTATGAAACCTCGCATATCAGGCCCACTTTGCCAGACCTCTCCATAGAGGATTTCGACATTACACCCACAGAAGCAATGGAAGTGGACAAAGCCAAACGAAAAGTCCTCAAATACATCATCGCCAAAGAATCGGCCGATGCCTCCATGACATCCCTCAAAGAGATTTTTGCCGAAGATAGTGGTGTTGCAGAGAAGTCGCAAGCTGTCTATCTAGGGGTATTGAATGAGCATGCTGACAACATAGAGTCCATCAAGAACACATTAGAGATACTCCAGAAGCAGCTGTCTGTCGGCACCAGGTTGAAGTATCTTATAGTGGTTGGTGATGGGAAGACATATGTACACTTGAAGAGGATCAAGCAAGAATATGTGATCGAAATGAAATGGCTCCTTCCTTTCCCAGGGGATTGGCATATCCTGAAAAATCTTCAACCCGTGCTAATGAAAGCCTACTGGCATGCAGGTCTACAGGAATTGGCCGTTAAAAATCACAAAGGAGCCACCCTAACATCCTTGGCAGCATGCAGTCACTTCAAACGCACACACAGATTCCTGTTGACTGCCTGGGAAGCAATGTATAGATCTCAACTCCAAGCATTCACCAAGCACTCAAAGAATGCAGACAGATCTATGACAAACATTCAGGACTTCATCAAGAGGCAGGCAGAGAAAGATGGAACCTATCAACTGTGGACAGACTTCGTTCACCGTGATGCCCTTGGTTACATATTCCTATATCTCGCCATCCGCACTGGAAACTGGCATCTTCGTACAGCAGCTCTGAAATTGATTGGACCTCTGTTCCATGCCTTCGATAGGCCCATGTATCTGCGCCTCATACCTGGTCACCTTACTGACCTGCTTCAGATGCCATCCTTGGTCTTGGACCATCTCCAAAGTGGTGGATTTGCTGTTAGTGTGACAGGAAGGAGAGGACAATTCATTGCATTGGATGAGGCCCATGAATCTCTGATTAATCGGGATGTAAAAATGGCTCTGCACAGACCGGATCCAATGCTCATGGACAAACTTGCTCTGTACCTGCCTTACAGAGCAATGGCTCAGCAAAGACTTCGTGAGCAAATCCTACCATCTTCTGAAGGGGCACAGAGGGATCATCAGTTAGTCCATATGGAGGCCACCGTGCGTGTATACCTGGATGTTCTTTCAGTTGCTACTCTATCTGGGACAACACCTAGAGAAGCAAAGCTATCAACACTGATCAGTAATTGTCCGGCCGATGAAGTGCAACAAAAAGATCTACGAACGTTCTATGATACGGGCAAGGAAGACATGAAGGCCTTCATCACAACCCGGATTCTTCATGAACCCACTGCCCAGGCCCCTAAGAGGAGGAATGCTCTTAGGACATTCATGCCCAAGACGAAGCGGAAGGTGCTAGTTAACCAAAAAGAAAAACACAGAAAGATCGTTACCGCTTGTCTGCGCCGGCAATTAGCACATGCCAAAAAAACGGGCACTCCAATCAGGGCTTTAGGCCAATTCATCAAGCTACCACTAGCTATCTCAAAATCAAATGGGACAATGTACAAGGGGAATAAGGCGGTAACCACTGCACTGTACAAGAAGAGATATGAAGGAGTATTTAACAGCTCTCTCACAGGATGGAAACCAGAGTGTGTAGTATTAGAAGGAATGTTCCTTATTAATACAACACCTCTTGGTTGCCATAAGGTCTTTGGCGACTACCTGAGATGCATCGTTGGCAGTTACATTCTCTTTCATCTACACCGAGAAGCGAAGGAGGTACATGTTGTGTTCGATCATCCGCAGAGACATGGCCTCAGTCCCAAGGACCTAGAACGAGAGCGCAGAGATGACGAGCATCAAGTTGATGGTGATGTAGCATACACCAAAATTGAGGCGGAGACCCCACTACCCAGTAACTGGAGGAAATTCCTCGGCAACAGAAAACACAAGCGCCTCCTTGTCAATTTTCTGTGTGCAGAAATTCCTAATGAAGCCCGCAAATCGTTGAGATCGTCCCAGGTAATAATTACGGCTGGAGGACTGGACGGACAACAAACGGATCATGCGATACAGGCCGACTCGAGGGGCGTACATTACAGTCAAATGTTCTCGTCAAATCACGAAGAAAGTGACAGCCGGGTATGGGTGCATGCGTCAATTACCAGCTATAGGAACATCATGATATATTCCCCGGACACAGACACTTATCATGTTGGTCTTCCTCTCATGACAACACATCTTCAGGACAAAGAAGTTGTTGTCCAGCTCTCCCTAAAAGTACAGGACCACATGTACTGCAACATGAATGCTTTCATCCGTCAACTGGGAGGTGATCCAGATCTACAGAGTATTCCCCAGGAGAAGAGGGCTCTAATTCTTCATGTGGTTTACATAGCCAGTGGTTGTGACTACACATCTTTCTTTGCTGGATGTGGGAAAGCCAGCTTCTACGGCGCACTATTTCAACATGCCAAATTCATCACCAGTGGCCTAGATGTTAGTGGGAGACTCTCTGATGTTGATTGTGACGAAGACATGTCCAGGTTAGCCTTCTATCGTCTTGTGGGCTCTGTGTACTTCAAGCGGTATTTTTCTGCATTCAACCCTGTGAAGACCCCATTTGAGCTGTTCAAAGCTGTACCAAGTGATGGAAACGGTAATGAGCTGTCTCGTCATGAGACATGGCTGAATACCATACGGGAAGTTACCTGGGCCAGGGCAGAGACAGAAGAAGGTTTGCTCCCTTCAAATGATGCCTTACATCGCCATTGGCAACGTTGCTTGTGGGTTGCGCGACTCTGGGCACAAGCACCTATGACAGAGGTAAATCATCCCATAGTGGAGCAGTATGGGTACAAGAAGGATGGTGAAAAGGTATCTATCGACTGGGATTCTGACCGCAATGAAGAAGCTGTTGGAGATCAGTTAGACTGGATGCTGCATGGATGTAAATGCAAAACTGGCTGCTCCACTCTCAGATGCAAGTGTCTAAAGGGCAACAGAGCGTGTGGCCCTGGGTGCGAGTGCACCAACTGCATAAATCCTAGAAATAATGGCCATGCTGTTGGTGAAGATGAGGTAGATCAAGTGGCAGAATGTATCCAAGAAGAAGAACTTCTGCAGACTATCAATGCAAATGATGCATTTGAAGAAATGAATTTGGATGTCGAAACAGATCTCATTGTATGGGAGGAAGAGGAAGCAAATGAAAGTGATGAATCCGAGTGAAGAATATTTGATGATTTGCGAGTGTGTGACAAATTGGACCAACAAATTCTAAAATGGGCTTTCATTTAAAAATGTGCATATTGACATTTACCAGTTCTTTCATAGCTGCAGTACAAGCTTGTATGATACAGCAATAATAGGCAATACTATATTTATTTGTGTGTGATTATATAGGTTTGATACAGATGTTTTAAAGAATCATTCAGAAAATAATCAATCTTTGAAACTTAAAGTGAAACTAGTAAAGTGTGTAACGCCACACAATTACTTGGAGCTTCCACACATTTCTCTTCTACCGTGTTAGGCTTATGGTACGAGAAGAATAAAATAGAGTTAGATTTTGAAAAAAATGAAAGCAGCCTAATGATAATCATTCAGCTTAAGAGCATTAATGAACAGTCATAAACCTCGTACACGTTATACACTGGTTCGTTGTAAAAGCCAACACAAATGTCTGCTTTCTTAATTAGCAACAAAATTTATTATCAGAATTAGTTTCTAACATTTAAAACAATATATTCAGTTCATATGAATTTTCCATAGTCTGTACTTTGTATATTGTATAGCATATAGCAACAAATCACATCATGCATGTTTACTTTTGAGAGGAGCTAGGCAATATTTTATCTAACGTGTGCAATGATTTAGGTTGACAAGTTGCAAACAAATTTTAGATGTAGGTTATTAAATTAGTAAATTTACGTAAGAAGAATGTTATTCATGATTTATGAAATTCAATGTCTTCCTTTTTTATTTGAATGCATTTGTTTGTGATGAATAGAAGTTACAAAGTTTTATGATGCCAAAGATTTGTCTTCCGACAAACTCGTATTTACAATATACATGGTTGACATAGATTTATGTCGCTTTTGCATGCATGTTCATACAAATATTATATAATTTAATGCCTTGCATTTTGTCACTTTGGCCTTGCTGCTTTGCGTGTATGTTTCCTGTTCATATTTTTTTGCAGACATTTTTTCTGATATGTTATTGGCAATCACTGCTTGATTATTGTATGTATTTGAGGCTTTGAACAGACTTGTAATGTGTATAAATAACTTCTGTTGAATCATATTGATCATTTACTTAGAATGAGAAGAGAGAACATTTTGTCTTACTGCCCGGAATGTCGAGTGACAATTTCACATTCGTATGCCTTTAATTACCAAAGTTGATTTAAGAAGAAAGATCTTCAGATTGAATGCAGTTTTTTTCCTTCGTAATCTCCGTTTTCTTAGCTGTTTAAGTCATGATGAATATATATGATATACTTGCGTCCATTCTCCATGTGTGATTTAATGAATCATACACATATGATATAAGAATGCCTTACATTTGTTGTCACATTGGCTGCTATACAAGTATGCATACATGTACGTTTTCTTATGACATTCCAGCGATGTAATTGTCAAGTAATTATTTGCAGAGTTTTAACAGACTCGTAATGATCGTGTACAAAATAATCTGTGATGTAGGCCTTTGCAAAATTACAATAAATATTTTGAATATTAAAGTTGTAACAGCATGTCACAACATTTTGTGACATTTATATGTTTTGTGACTGAACAGATAACAGGTGTATGAGTACATGACGTGTAACAGTGTTCCGGGAATAGAAGGTAATATTTCACTTCAAGAAACATTACACATTTGAATATGCAGTGACTTGACCAGAATTGTCTCCAATGATTTTGTTTTGTTTTAGTACAATGCCAATGTTATGTCCACCTTAACCGTTACAAGAAACACAATTTATGTGAAATTAATTACTAAAGTTCACAGTGATCTGCTTTAATCTTTGTCTTGACAATATGGTCTTGGCAGCAATTGCACTGTTTGATCACATCAATATAAGAAGATTAGTGTCTTTATCATTTAAAACAGTTCTTGGTACCAAGAATTAGTAGTACAGTTCATGCAGTCGATTTAAATGATCAATACACAGCTATTCCATGTAACAATACGTGACAAGACTACACATTATGCTGTATTAATAGAGTATTGTCTTCATTATTGTTGAACTATTGAAAATGCTTTGTAAATGTGTTCTTATTTATTGCTGAATCAAAGCTGAATCAAAGCTCCAGAAAATATTGTCTCCAGCGTTTTTTTAAAATGCCTTCGAGAAAAACTAACAGATTTGTTTGATACTGCTGAGAGAGTATATGTTTGGTGTGTGTGAAATGAGGTTGTGCATGATTTTAGATAGATAATAAAGAGATGGAAAAACAAGTTTGCAAATCCCAGTAAAGGGTGCATATATTGTAAATGTGAGTGTTTGGTTTATGGGGTTAGGGGTCATCTACAGAGTACATATGCACGATAAGGGAGGGGGGGGGGGGGGGGGGGGCGTCAACGCCAATATTTAACGAAGTGCGTACATGGGGGAGGGTGGTCAGTTTCGGACAATAATTTGTGAAAATACTTTGTAGATGGCCCCTTACATGCAACATGTATATGAAAAAAGAGAGAACAAATACAAAGACAATTAAATGCAAGATTACATTCAACAAAATGATTTTATTTATAATACAAATGTGTATAATGTATTTTCATTACATTTATTGATCAAAAACCGACATTAATTGACACAATATAAACTGAAAATGTATGCAACAAATGTCAGATAATTGTGTCAATACGTACAAAATATTTAAGATACAGTTAGGCGTACCCAGGGGGGGTGTGAGGGGTTTCAACCCCCCCCCCCACCCTTGGCCCAAAAAAAGGCTGTTTTGGGGGGTTAGAACCTTCCCCCCCCCCCCCTTTTCAAATTTTAGCCGGTCTCGAGACCATTTTTTAGCGGTCTCAACCGCCATAAGCCTGGTCTCGGAGTAACAAATTTGCGAAAGACCTGGTCTCGACCTCGAAAAATGAGAAAAATACTTGGTCTCGATCTTGAAATTTGTTTATTGACCGCGATCTCGGTGTCAAAAAAATTTGAAAGTACTTGCATGAATCTCGGTCTTGAAATTTGTTTAAGTACTTGTTCTCGGCTTCCAAAATGTAATGACATCCCCCCCACCCCCCCCCCCCCCTTGAAAAAATCCTGGTACGCCACTGGACATGCATGATTATAAATAATGAATAAATAAAGTTTGAATAACTGGGAAATTTGGGGGCCGGGGGTGAATAGAAAGGTGGGCCAGAGGGAGGGTGTAATTTTCCCAAGAGAAAAGATTGTGGTTCAATCAAATGTATACATTTAATTTGGAAAAAAATCTCATTATTCCCCTCAAATCTCAATCCATCTTCATTTTTTGTATTTCATTACGACTATTGAGTTCCAATAAAAACATTGTCTTGATTCATGACAAACTTCTACGAATTTAAGAAGGAACTATGCGCACTTTGCGCATTATATTAGCACCATGTTTATCTACATGTGGGACTGAAGGCGAATGCGTGACTGCCTCGCGCGATGCAGGCGTGAAGATGAATACGTGGGACTACACTCGGAACCGGCAATGCACTAGACGGACAGTTTGGTTTTGACATGGTCATCTATTTTTTTCTGACATATCCATGGGCGGGCGAATTGTTTCTTGAAATTTCGTAAGTAAATAGAGGAATATATGCCGATTCGAAAATTTATCATGATTTTTCGGATTCTCTTTTGAAAAGTATGCATTTTGAGGAAATTCTGTAGCGAATTTTTTCCGTTTTTTATCGTGTCATTTATTAGCAAAATTTCACATTTTTCGTGATAGAATTCTAATTTTGAATACATTTATGAAATTATCAATCCATACTTATGATCATCATTACATTTTTGAGAGATAAATATCTATAATTTTCGACATATTGGGTTGGAAATTTGTTTACTTTATTTCGCACAGTAGGGCAGATTTTGTTTACTTTATGCAAATTAGCCAACGTAGCCACTGGATTTCGTCGCGGTAATTGGGGTGCTAAGCTGGGACTGAAGAAGTGGGGTTTTACTTATTTTGGGGAGGGGGATGAAAATTTGCGATACATCATCAATAAGACAGTTTCACCTTTGTTCAGCTTTCTCTAGAGTTTTCATCAGATCCAATGGCATTTCTCAATGGATGATACAATGTTCACTGCTAATGTATTATTTCGAAGGAATTTCTTTCATGTTTTCCATAAAACATATTTAAATCCACAAGACGATTGCTGTAATTAATGTTCTAGTTTGCATTTCTGCATATTGTATTTAGATAATATAGACATTTCTTATTTGATGTTAAACAAAAAATGGTTAGTTGAAACATAAAATTAGAAATGGTTTTGACGTATTAAGATGGTCAATTAAAAACAGTTTACTATTCCATTACAGCACTATTGTGACCATTGGGTCACCTATGTCACTAGTTAGTTTTTAGCCTTCAGAGTTTTTGGTATAATTGTGAAAACTTGACAGGTTTCAATAAGTTACTTATAAATACAAGGATAAACACTCATTTAATAGCAATTACACAAATAAAAAATCCCTTTTCACAAAAGAAGTTTTCTACCAGAGAAGCCAAGGAAAAGCAAAGCAATCCTTGGATTGGAGGGCAAATTGTCATCAATACTTGTTGTTATTTGGAGAATTTTGAATAAAAAAGAAAAACAACACTGAATAATTTGCTACTGTAGTGTTTATGTGAGTGGACATTGGAAAGTGTGGAATTAGAAGAATTTGTTACTGAAGTGATTATGTGAGTATGAAAGTGTGGAAAAGAGAGAATTTCTTTAAAGGAAATGTCCCTTCCTCTAATGACTCTCACTCCAGCTTACACACATGGTCTCTCTTACCCATCTGTCTCTTCTTTCCTTTCATGTCTCGATTTTCTCTCAGTTTAAAGGGACTTAGTAACATTGTCCAAATCCTCAAAAAATAAAAATGTTATTCTAGCGGTTCCCTCATACCTTGTTGTATTCGTATTAACAATAAAATCATGGGACAGGTTTCGGTTTTTCAAATTTCCCTTTCGTTACAAAGATATGTACGATCGAAGTATTCAGATAAGAAAAACTCGGGTGGAGTTTTGAAACCGTGTACAAAGTGAGTGCAGTGAGTTAGCGAATATCACTTTGCATTTTCGCTCATTACTTGGCCATGCAATGTCCATTTGACTTGAAATGTTCACACAATACCCTGTGGACATACATTGCATCAACCATTCACTTTTTGCACATGTCAACAAAGTTACTAGATCCCTTTAAAGATCTCGCTTTTCTCTCCCCGAGTCCTAGATGAACATCCAATTTATTTGATTTATAATACCAAAGGGTATTTTCTAAAATCGTGTGAATCACTCATTTGCAATGTACCAATATTTCTCATCCATGCATACTTAGGAAAAAATGCAACAGTTACTGAGGAGACAAAATGGCAAGACCCTCTTCCATGGGCGTCGATACTTACGTAATACCTATTCATCAGGGGGGATGAATGAATAGATCATCCCCCCCTGATGAATGGGTATCAATTACGGATCGACGCCCATGCCCTCTTTAATGTCCAACTGTCTTTCTTCTCCAACAGCATTTTCACATACGTACAAATTTAATTGAAAAAGAGCAAATTTACAAACACGATTGGCTAATCGCAATTAAAAAGAAGTACGATTGGATTGGAGGTACGGACCATTCACTCAGCAAAAGTTGACTTTGCACAATCGCGATTCACGAATTGTGTTTCTGGATTTGGCCAGTCTTGCCTGTCTATGCACCGCCAAAGCGCACCCCTTAATCGTGATTTAGAGGTCAAACCATTCACATAGAAATCGCGGCGTAATTGCAATCAAATCTGACTGGAAAACACCTCCGGAGCTCGATTGTCTTATCGCGCTTGGCAAAACGTGATTGTATTTGCCGTGTTTGGAAAATCCATTCACACGTACCAAAATAGCTCGTTTGCAATCATTGTTGTTTGAAATCACGATTGTAAACGAGTTTGCGGGTACATGTACATGTGAAAGAACATCTTCCCATGTACTCCCAAGCTACCACTAGCAAGAATGCAGATCTGTACAAAAACATATGGAGGTTCAGGGCATTTCTCATGCCAACATTTGTTTAAGTGTCCCCCAGAATCTTACAATCTGAGCATCACTAGTTTTGCTTTAATTTTATGCGAACAAATTAGTAATATTTCGTGTCTAGCAAGTTTTTTACAAGTCTGCTCCCACTGAAATAAAATAATAATAATAATAATAATATCCAATTTTTATATAGCGCTTATCACGATTGATAATCATATCTAAGCGCTTTACATTTATTATTACCCCGGTCATAGGATACGATGCGAACCAGCACACATTGTGTGCACCATCTCCACTCCCTGGGGAGTATTCCTTCCAAGCGCTCAGTGGGCTCAAGAAGATCGTTCACATAAAGGCTTTCACCTCCTACCGGTCCCCATTTATACACCTGGGTACAGAGCAGCAATAGTGGATACATTGTCTTGCTGAAGGACAAACGCGGTGGGCAGGGTTCGAACTCGGGATCTCATGATCGGAAAGCGCGCGCTCTACCAATCTTGCCACAAAATGTAATCTTACACTGCTCACAATGCATCAAGAGTTAACATGATCAAATTATCCAAACTTTCTCAAACAGCATGTACATACAATGCATATCATATTGGGGATTTGCAACATTTAGTAATTGAAGGAGGAAATGTGGCATAACGAGTGGTTTTGAACAATTTTTGTTTTTCCTCAAGGACATACTATGTAGATTCATCACTCTCCAACATACATGTACATCCCCCTTGAATCAAAGATGATCCCCCTGTTCTCCTCAAGCCAAGACCGAGTGCTCAATGACTCATCTTCTATCAGTTAGGGTGTTGTCACATACATGTATATCCCCGAATAGCGTAAACGGATGCCCGACGGATAGAAAATTTGCGAAATCAAATTATCCGGTGGTGAAAGTTTTGTACAGTACAACCCTTTCCGACGGATACACCAACGGATGTCACCTAACACGGAACGCATTCGCCGAATAAGAAACGGGCATGAAACGCATATGAGCCGAGACAAACTGTTTGAAAATGTTGCTCTCCGTGGGCCGTCCATTAACGCTACCCGGTAATATGTGACAAGTGCTTTACTTACTGTTTCCAGTTGATATCTAGTAGTCTTAGATCTTCATCCAAAAAAATTAAACCCATGCAGGGAAAACAAAAAAAATAATTTATTTTTCAAGGGCTACTTAAATTCAAGCTCGCCTGCATGAAAACGGCACCCGAAAATTGGCTTTGCATGAACTCAATGTAAATTTACAGGGGCTCTTCTATGATTTTCGGAAGCTCTTTTGGGCATTTGGGGAGGGGGGGGGGGCTAAATTGCCCCCCGAGTCCCCCTGTATTTTTGTCACTGCTCAAACAATTACACTGGCCTACTAAATTACATTGTAGCACAAGCCTGCTGGCATGGGGCCACTCAAATTATCTTCAGACCCAGTGAAAAAATACTCAGGGGCTCGGGGCAAATTTGCCCCTGAAATGCCCAAATTTAAAGAGCCCCCGAAAGTCATAAAAGAGCCCCAGAAAATTTGCATGATAGAGTTCAATGCAAAACAAATTTCAGAGTGTTATTTTTATGCAAGCAAGCTTGAAAAGTAGCCCCCTGAAAAATAAATATTAATTTTTCCCCTGTTAAATCAGACCACCATATTTCATTGATGCCAAATTCTCCTGTCCCAAATGGGTACATGTATGCAAACGTAACAGAATGATTAATGTTTTTCTTTGTTTGGGGCAACTAGATTCAGGTTTGAGGCCACTAGAATTTAAAATATCTGTTTTTACTAACCCAACTGGGCCACAAAGCAAAACTGGGTTAATTGCTAGCATTGTAGTAGTCTACACTTAGATCTTCATTTTAACAAACGTAGTCATGGCTCGACACCGACACTGGCTGGCCTGCCTAATGGTCCATGGTCAGTAAAAGTTTACTTTAAACCCCTCGCCTAGGGGAATCGGGAGGGATTTCAGAATCTCAAAGGGAATGGGTTGAATTTAAGCAAGCAAAAAATCAGTAAAGTGATATTTTGGGGGCCTGGTAGGGGAACTAGCTAGACCATGTCTAATACATATATTCGGACAGTGTTTCAATATGATTCATAATGTTTGTTGAGGAAATTGGCTCGGTATATGATACATTTGGCATAAGTAAAAATAAATCAAATCATTCTGTAATTTTTAACTCATGAATTGTTGACTGTATTGGTAAATGAAGATGCATTATTCATCCCTGATGAGAATTGTGAACATGTCTTTAAAAATTCTTCTAATATATATTCAGCCATGCATACATGTACATTATGAATCTGGAACACGAGTGGTCTCTGTGCCATAGTGAATCATAGCCATTACCTACTGAAGCTTATTCTAAGCTTTTTTCCTGTATTTAAAGTCAAATTTGGAAAATTATACTAAGAATTTGTGAACTGGTGGTTTCATCCCAGACAATTATCTGTCCCTAAAAGGGATAGTACATGTAACTTTGTTGACATGTGAAAAATGTGATGAATGGTTGATACAATGTATATTGTTGTTATCTGATATATATAGACGTCATACGGCCGAGTAATGAGCAAAAATGCAAAGTGATATTCACTAACTAATTGCACCGACTCTGTACACGGTTATGACTATCCAGTGGATAGTTTAACATCTGAACACTTCAATCGTGAATACCTTGTTAACGAAAAGGGAAATTCAACCAAACGAAACCTGTCCCATGCTTTTATTGTTAATAAGAATACAAGGTACGAAGGAACTGCTAGAATTCCAACTAGATTTTGAGGATTTGGACAATGTTACTAAGTCCCTTTAATATGCACTTGCCTTGCAGCAGTCTGCTCTTTCAACCTTGCATATATGGATTATAAACAGTAACCAGGGCACCACACTAACAGTTTTTTTTTTCCTTTTCTAGTGGCCCATTCTGGCCAGTAAAGTCACTCATTTTCAGGTTTTGGTTGGCCCGGAAAAGAAATTTACTGGCAGGAAAAGAAATTTACTGGCCTGAAAGAAAAGTAATTTAAAGAATTTACCATAACAAATTTGTTTCTTCTAATCTCATATTATAATGAATTCAGATGAACTGATGAAGATTTTGTTACTTTTTAATGTTAGTGTTATTCAGTTTAGGATGGGATTAGAAATCACATTAATTTTATTTTTTTAGTGACTTCAGATTTACCTGATCGGGCTTGCAAAATTAAAATGAATGAAAATTTACTTACAGGCTCAACATCAATACTCACATAACCATGACCATCAGACAAGTGATAAGTGTCAAACTCTTTAGAATATTTTAATGGCTCTGAGTATTTGGTATTTGTGACTTTATAAATGAGTCAATATAGGGCCTAAATTTTCGATCCTAGCAGAATCTTCTTCAGAGACTAAAAAGACGATGGTACAAAGAGAACATAATAATATGTAGACATGACTTTTTAAATGTACAAATGTACATTTCTACTGCTAGACACTAAAAAGCCAATAATTTCCCAAGCACTTAGTCAATTCCCAAATGCTTGACAGATGCCATGTTCATGTTCGCTTGACATGTATGCACCCTATCTCAATAACACGCACATGTATGCGTGTCTGCACTGTCTGGCATGCTGACAATGAGTAAACATTGAATATGTTGAATGGGCCCTCTACTCTTGTAGCCGAGTACAATAATGCATTCTGTTGATGTGCCCCTTGCTTCAAAATTATGCTTGCTTCATGATTATGCCGTGTACATTACATACATGTATGCAACAAAGCATGCTGCATTGCTGATCATTGCTTGGAAGGGATTATGAATTATTGAAGGAAGAATAATATCTTGTTATGAATCAAGAAACTGGAAACTAACTTTATTTGTAAGGCAACGTTTCAAATACTATTGAACGAAGAGTTAATCAAATGGTGCTTTAAAAAAAAACATGTGAATATTTCTACTTGAAGGAGTTCAAATGTGTTGTTCCATTTTCAATAATTTGTAAAAAAACTGGTATAAATCAGTATTATACTGATAAACATTGATGACTGCAGACTAAAAAAGATGGATTGGAATCATAATGCATCAGGCGCATGGTGCGAAAATAAAAACGGGCTCCGTTTTTTTGTAGTGCACAACAAAAATAGCCTAGTTACGGATGATGGGATGCCCAACCCCCCCCCCCCCCCCCCCCCCGTCTACATCCCCAATCTTCAATGTGTGGTGTGCATAAAACAAAATACAGTTACACATGGCTCAGTGAGGTTTAGCCTCAAATGCGAAAAAGAACCCCTGAATATAATAGTTCTAGAGACCCTGGAAATTTGCACAAAGATCAATGGAATAATATTTTCATGCAGGCGTGCTTGAAAAGTAGCCCCCTGAAAATAATGTTATTTCGGTCCCTGGTAGGTAGCGTGCGCTATCAATTATGTTTTCATGACAACATGATTGTTTTTGCACAACTGCACTTGAATGGCTAGATGCAGAGCAGGTAAAAAAAAGAAATAAAATGTCACTTACAAACAAATAATCAAAGTAATTAGGTTACATGTACATAAGGCTCAATTTGGCAATCTGGGTTAGGGAAACTTAAAAGCTTCGGGACAACAAGTTTATACCAAAATTTTCTTGTCAAAATGGGCAACCAAATATAAAATAATTTATCATGTTTTCGTGGTTTTTCGGGGGGGGAGGGAGGGGGGGGGGGGGGGGGGGGGGGGGGGGCAGGCCTCCAGATTCAGATTTCCGGCCACTTGGCCGACTGGGCTACAAGGAAAGAAAAAAAATACTTTCTAGCCAGCGAAAAAATTAATATTTTTATTTCGGGGGCTCCATTTTCGGGGGCTACTTTTCCAACTTTCGGGGGCTACAAATTTCCGGGCGCTTTTTCGATTTTCAGGGGCTACTAATAAGCTATAATGCTGTAAGTGATCATTTTATCATAATCCAAACAGAAAAATCCAACAACAAATCCTGAAAATCAAAAAAAAAAAAAGAAAAAAAAAAGGCAGAATTTTTTTTTTTCGGGGGCGAATTTGGGCATTTCGGGGGCGAATTCGCCCGCCTCCCCCGTGTATTTTTTTCGCTGCTTCTAGCATTGGGTTACACATGTACTGCAATCAGAAGTGAAAAGAGACATGGTCAATATTCCCACATGTTAAAGGGAACCAACATCCCAAAATAATATTCTTATATAAATGAAAGGTAATAGTTTTAGAAGTCCATCCCACTGTCAACAAGTATAGAAAAATATGTTTCCAGACAAATTATTTTATTTGATCATCACCATACTCGATCAAGTGTTAATGGGTCTGCAAAAGAAGACTGGGCGTATGTTTGATGTACGTCCTAGACAATGGACTAGTCTTCGTCTGCATACCCATGAACAATTACTATAGTATCGTGATGGGTTTTCAATCTCTATAATTTGTCTGGATACCAATTTGGAGGAATGGACAACTAAAACTATTGCATTTCATTCATAAGAATGTTATTTTGGGGGGTTGGTTCCCTCATCTCAAGCTTTGGAGTCATGAACAAGTAAGTACCATGCCCTGATTTGAAGACTGTGGCTGCAACGAGCATTCATGTCTCAAGTATTGCAGCACATGCATGCACAAGTAATTATGCATGATTGAACGTTTCACATTGCACTCATCTCGTTCATCTAAATAATTTATTTCTAGTAATTTGATAGACACACACTTGTCCTTCAGTTCCTAAAATTCAATTGCGTACATAGAATAAACTTCATATGTATGCTGTTTTTTAAATTAATTAATCAATCCTGTTGTCGGCTTATATCAAAAGATTTGTCTGGCCCAAGGAGTAATTTGAAATCAGGATAAATCATCTAGGAGAAATATGAGTAGTAAACAAAACATGTTTGACCGAAAGGTATACATGTACAAAACAGCAAAAAAAATACACGGGGGCGGCGGGCAAATTCGCCCCCGAAATGCCCAAAAGAGCCCCCCCCCCCCAAAAAAAATTTTCTTTCGATTTTGGGGATTTTTTGGGGGGATTTTCTGTTTGGATCGTGATCAAATGCTTATAAAGCCCTCTGCAGACAGAGCCGACTCGACCCGATTCGACTGGTTTTCATTCGGATCGGCTCAGTTTTCATTGCCTTGCAACACACATTTTGCCAGTCGAAAGACAGTCGGATGCTATTTGGGGCCAATTCAACATGATGAAACGGATCAGACCGACTGGGCCCACCTCTAGCCCGATTGAAACCAGTCGGATCGGGTCGAGTCGGCTCTGTCTGCGCTGGGCTTTAGATGATCACTTACAGCATTAGAGCTTAATAGTAGCCCCTGAAATTCAAAAAAGAGCCCGGAAATTTGTAGTCCCCGAAAAGGAGCCCCCGAAATAAAAATATTAATTTTGTTGCTGGTACAAAAGCGATACATGTCACGCTTTTTAGATGTCAGCATCTTTTTATTTTCATTTTTTTTTTTTATTATGGGGGTTTAAAATCATCCAAGACCCATTAATTTTTGTCTGTGCCAATAGAAGTCTCATTATCACCATCTAAAGGAGCTCAAAGAATGCAAAGTTATATAGCTCTGCCATTTGAGACTGCACTCCGACTTGAATATTTTGGGGGTTAAATCATCCGAGACTCGCAATTTTTCACTGCGGAGTGCAGATAAGTCAAAAACAAAGTGTCATACTCAACATCTAAAGAATCTCTGTGCATGCGAAAGAGAAAGATTCTAGCTCTGCAATATAAGACTGCACTCCAACTTGAACATTTTGGGGGCTATATCATCTGAGAATCTGAATTTGTTCACAACACATCCCATAATAAAAATAATAAACATCTAAAGAAGCTCAGAAAATGCAAAGATATAGGCGTATAGCTCTGCCATTCGAGACTGCACTCTGACTGGAATATTTGGGGGGTTAAAGCATCGCAAATTTTTTCACTGCACATAATAAGTCTCATAATCAACATCTAAATAAGTTTCATAATCAAATTAACATCTAAAGAAGTGCAGACAATGCAAAGATATGCTGCTTCCAGCTCTGCCATTTAAGACTGCACTCTGACTCGCGCCCTCCGCGCGCACACACAGGGACAAGTGACCTTTGATAGCAATGATCCATACTTCCTTCTCAACACACAAAGGAATCAATTGTAGAGTTGTCCATGCTGAAAAGTCTCTCTACATAATTAATGCAGGGCTTAACACTAGCACTGGCCCTATGGCCCATCAGCTCAGGGCAAGTAAACACATTGAAGTTGGGCTAGCAAAAATTGATAAAAGTGAAATGTACATGTAAGTGGCTCGATTCGGCAACTAGAATTACAAACTGGCATCATTCAATAAATTGAGAACTAATCAGAATGTGAATATTGAGGCAGTTTGCAAATTAAATATAATGTGGACGACAGTAAACGGGCCAGTGGAGAGAAAACAATTTTACTTGCCCAACCGAACCACAAGCAGAATAAGTTAGCGTGGAGTGCTGGTAATGTATTTCATACAGGATTTTAAGCATAGAGGTGGTTTGAGCTGATACAGATGATATGTCATGCTGAGGCCTAAGGCTTACAAGAAGTATGTGTGTGTGTTGACTGTGTTCGACTAAAATAAAATTATCTTCCAAGGCAAAGGTTTCTGGAACTGCAATACTAAAGTGTTCTGCTGGTTAATCAACGCAGTTCACTTCATTTTCAGCTCATTTTGCAGTTTGAATTTGAAATTACAATATTGAGTTTTTACTAGCCTGTAAGTTTGTTTCTGTTGACAGTAATGTACAAGTAACAAGTGCATACCCACTTTTGTGATAGTACATGTTGTAGTAGTTGTATTAAACCGTGCACAAAATGCATGCAGATTTCCAACTAAAATCAATGCTTATTTTCCAGCACTTGCTTTCAAGTTTCAACATTGCCAATAGTCAATACAACAGGATCAATCTTCTGTTTGTGAATGAAAACAAAACAATATCATCGTACCACAAGCTACACTATGTACAAGACAGAGACATTGACCACATACTCTGACTAGACCGACTGTCTGTAATTCAATGACCATTCGGCCTTCCCTCTCTTGGTCTTGGTCAACTTTTATACATGAGCATTGTGGCATGCACAGTTTCATTATATGCATTCTCAAATTACAATATGTTGGCAGCCCAGTCTACATGACTGTACTTGAAACTTTGTGCACAATGCACATTTTTTGCAGCATTGACCTGTGTGCATGTAGTGCAGCCAGTAAGTATTTCTATGTGGGTTTTGTACAAAAATTTGGTACATGCACATGTACTCTGCATATCACGTTACATACATGTATGTAAAGTAGTGAGCTAGTGGGCAAGTGGCCTTACTGTGCAATGATTTACGACCAATGTCATGTTTGTATTAGTGAAGTAAAATATAGTTTGATTTTATTGCTGGTCAAACTGGTTTATTTGTTATATTCGATCTGTGCTTTTAATATCTTGAAACATTTTGCATGTTATCGATAACAATCAAGACTTTTTGAATTTTGGTCTACTCTGAAATACTGAGCAATTGTCATATTATTCAAAATATAATTTATATAATTTGTCTATATCACAAAATGTATGTTACTTTTCCCCAAACTATGAGATATCTGTGATCTATGATCTGAAGACCTCTCTATTTTGAGTCCCTGCCAATCATTATTTACAAAATATTAATAATTTACAAATGTTTACTCTTGTTTATTAATATTATAAATGCCACTTGGAAGAATTTTTACCTCATGAAGACCTGTTCTAGTGCTGAAATGTACATAAGTTTGCATTAATTGTAATTAAACACTGCTAATATTTGTTTAATTCAAGTGGCAAACAGACTGTCTTTGTTTGTAGGCATCTGTACTGCACATTCGACCATGTGGTGAAATGACAAACATGCCCCTTGATATTATTCTACTGTGAGGAATAAATTCTGAATTTGTTTCAAATTCCTGGTAGTAAAACTACAGGGATGTAAAGTTAACAACATAAACACCACACATGTAAAATGTATGCTTACTTGGGCAGTGATAAAAGCATGTACATTTCGTCTTTATGAACAGCCAAAAGGGAAACGTTCAGTTATCACCATGTTGTGAGAAGTCATGTGCTACCCATTCCAGGCCCAGTATCAGGATTGTTTCCAACTACTAGTAGTATTCTAATGAATAAATCATTAATCATATCCTGCAAAGTTGCTTATCAAAAAACGCTATTTTCTTCTGAGACTGGCCCATGGCATGACACAAAGAACGGATGCTCTATGCAATTGCAGAACAACTGATTTTTGTTTTTGTCATGCACGCACATGTCATGGGCACGTTTCGGAAGGGAATGCTGAATTTGTAATTCCCAGTCTACAACTACAAATCTGCAAGCTCTCTTGCGGGCAAACAAATATGTCGTATTTGACAGATGTTTGTAACAGGGTTATCTTTGGTCTTGATTTCTGTTTTTCCTCCATTTCAGTCGTGGTGTCAATTTTGAGGGTAGCAATTTGTTTTTTATGTTAATTTTCTAACATTCAGTCATGTAGAAGAGAACTGTATACATGTACAGGTGTACCTGTATGTCTGTACCATATGTAACTGTGATCAGCGCCGTCCGTAGGACGGCGCTGTGAAGACGAAACGTTAAAAAATTTGTAGGAAATTTGCCGACGGGTGGTTTCAAGAACTTTCCATCTATTATTATTATTTTTTTTTTAGTTCTAGACATTACTTAAACATTCAACCTACCTTGCTTGCTATTCAAATTGTTGCAAAAGAATGATAACTTAGCTCAAATTGATGATGATGATGATGATGACTATTATTTCCTTCGTCTTTGTTCGCTGCATGCAATGTCAGGTGACCGAAAACTCGTCGGCAATGCATAGCGCATGCGCGGGGCGATCGGTTGATCGGCCGGGTACAGGGAGTGCATTGCCGACAAGTTTTTGATCACCTGATATTGCTTGCAGCGAACAAATTCGGATACCATTTTCGTCACTTCTGTAATCTTGCCAGTTTTATAGTAAATTTCAGGATAAATCAAACGAATGGAGCATCAGACGTTTTGCAATTTGGATCATTGATGTCCATGCATAACATAATTCGTAAGTATGAACCGAGATATGTTATTTAAAGTATGATATATATATTTTTTTTATAAGTGTGTTTGCCGTTAAAGCCTATCAAGTGTTACCATCACGGTATACACACCTCAGTATGCCAGGCGCCGTACTACGTACGGCGCCTGGTTAGGTTATACCATATGCTGACTGCAGTATGTTTACTTTATATTGTTTCCATTTACATGCTGCAAAATGGTTTGATTTGTACACTCAATTTGTCCTGGCTTCTCATACCGCATACAGTGCATGTTCAAATTTTAGTACTGTAATTATGATTCAGAAATCGTTCTTTCCAAAGGATTCTACAACATGTACCACCACTAGATGTAAAAGCAGAAACAAATTATAATTAAAAAGTGTTTTGTGCAAAAATGTGTTATATTAAAATTTCCTGTAGCTTAGTTATGATTGATCATTCAAATTAGACAATGATCAACATATTGTTATCTAGACAAGACAAGTCTTGTCAAAAAAGTTGTGAACATCTATCACTGGTATCAGATTCAGATCATCAGATATCTGTAAAAGTATTTTATTTGTACATTCTAGAAGGTCTTTACAAAGTGTAAACTAATAGAATGCAGAGATTTATTGAGAATGTGGATTAACATTTATATGCGAGTGATTGTCTTTATGAAGTACAGAATCAAATGATTAAAATGGCCAGAAAAATTCCCAACTTTTTTGAATACCCATCATTTGCATTTCAAGAAAATCGTTTTGGATTTGTGACAGTTGAAAACATCTTGATTTCCATTAGATAATAATACATCATTCAAATTGCAAAACTAAATTAAAAGTATACTATGGTTATTAATTTGTTCTCATCTTTGTCGGAAGATAAGTTAAGTCTTCTAAAAACAGTACAGAAAGATTTAATCGATAAGTAACAGATTTTCCCCATAAAATGGAAATTGACAGATCCACATGTAAAATAAGTTTGACATTTTGAAGATTAGAGGGAAAAGAAAAGAACATTCAAGATTTGTCTGGACAATCCACTTTTCCGTAAAAGTAAAACTTAGCACACTGTTTTCTGTATGTACATTTTGTTCAGTTTCTAAATTCTAGTTCAGGCTGCCTGTTGAGTTGTTCAGTCAGATAATTAGCAAATTAAATTAACTTATCAGCGAATATTTTACTCGTTTATTGAAAGATCATGAAATCAATTTACCAGCATTGGAGATGAAACGACGCTGGGCAGCGATCACAACAAATCAGGTCTCCTCCCTCCGTGCAGCTGTCACAAGAATCTCTGTTTGTTGCCTTTCCTGATCGTCTGGGTTCTGTCCTTCGATATTTCCTCGGTGGTTCATCACTTTGTGGAGGGGCAACCAAGGCCTGGATTTGCTGTATGCAAAAATCATGAAGGAATGCATATTTCATGGTGAGCACAATTGTTTAGAGACTCTAGAGAATCGAGCAATACAGACCCGCCTTTACAATACAAGGCGTCGCCATTTTGAATGAAAAATACAACGAAATGGGCAGACATGTACGAACGAACGACGAACGTTCAAGCAGGCTTCACACTGTGTGTGTGTCTCGCATGCATGCTTTGTGTGCAATGCAAATACCAACATCTGTCAAAACCGAGTTGGTCTTCGCCGACTGCTCACTTTCAACACCAAGATTTCTACTCTGACTTACCGACATGAGGCCCCCTGTCGTATCCAGATCGTACAAAATAGTCGTCGACATCTTGGTGTGTGGTTTGCAAGCAAAATTGCAAAAAGAAAAACTGTGAAAACTCGTTGCAAAGAAGTTGCAATTATCTCCACATAACTCGCTGTAGCGGGCTGCCCTTGTGCAGAGCTAGCACGGTACGGACACTCATCCCCAAAGGCGGCCGCAGTTATGGCACAGAGTTGTTGCTACAGATGCGGTCGAAATGGCAAGAGACGGGCAGTAGATGGAAAGTCAATTTCTTACATTACCAAAGCTAGAAATACTGTGAAACTTTATACAGACAATATCAATAGAAACAGCATCATATATGCTGAATTTCAACTCGAAACACTAGAAAATATACTAATTGCCCTTCAAAATGTCAAATAGCTCTCAGCCAGAAAATATCCGCAGACAACACATTTTCCGTCGAGCCGAGCTAGTTGGATTTTGGCTCTTGCGCATGCGCGAATATGGGAATTAAATTGCGCATGTGCAGTAGAGTCAATTTCAATAAAATGCGCGAAATCAAATGTGATCAAACCATGTGTGTGCAGCAAAAATGTTCACATTGTCTTTTTGTTTTCTTTGAGAAACTGCGAATTAATGTCAAAATCAAATTATGTATGAATAAAGTGAATCAATGACAGTGGAACACAGGGGAACCGGGACGGTATGGGGGCTGGGGCGCCGCCGGAGATCACCTGGTGGCTGGGGGAGCCCTGTCACCCAAACGGCACCCAGAGCTTTAGTGAACAGTCGAAGTATTTTTGGACCAATTTTGGGGCAGACTTTTTCTTCATCAGTATCGCAAGAATCTAATAATAAATTAAGGCGTGAACAGTAAAATCAGATAGAACATTGCCACGGTTACAAAATACAATCTATAATCGAATGCATGTGACGGGATGATTTCAAATCATTGATAAAATAAATACATGTAACGCATTCATATTTGACCAACCAAAAGCAGGGCTGTTGCTTGAATGATTGATAAGACTTTGCATGGGAGATCGAGAGTATTATTAGGGGTGGTACAGTTTTGGTAAGGCTGAGCTTTAGTAACCCAAACCTGCACAATAACACTACAAACTAATAGTTATAACTCAACCATGCTAGAAATGTATAGAAAATTACAAATAACTAATTAAAAAGCCTGTTATCATTCAAAAAGAGCCATTAAAACACAAGAGGGCGCTCTCTAAAAAAAGGCATTGTTTTTCACCATTTTGCATACAAAGGTATGCATGTGATGTTTTGTTGAAATAATGATTAGAGAGATCATCAACAACTATTTAAAAACCTCTTTTGAACCTTTTTTTTTTAAATTGTAAGGCATTTAAAAAAATATATTTTAAATCATCGAATAAATCTGGGCCCCACTGAGATTTATTACGATCAGATATATTTATTGATATTTCAGCCGTTTCTGAACCGATTTTGATCAAATAAAGTTTATTCTGCCATTAAAATTGTATGCGTTTTCAAATTTTACACTCAGTTTTTCATTACCTCACAAAAACAATTATTTAAACTATATTACCCGAATTCACCAGTAGGCAGTAGGCCTTTAGTGGTATAAATTGTTGCTACTCCTTCCCCTGTTCTCAGTCATTAATGCGAAATCAGTCACTCGCAGATATTCGATAGCTGCCACAAAACGGACCCTAATAATTATTATGTTTGTTTGAATTTTGTTGACATTTCACTTATTATGTTGAAGGGATAATATACAGTCAAACCTGTGTTAGTGGCGACCTGTCTTGTATAATTGTATACGTTGAACGCAAAACAACGATGATATTATACGGTGCTACAATTTTTTTAATTTTGTTGTTGTTGGAGGATCCACAAATTAATGGGTCGACATGTTAACCCTATAAGTATAAAGCCCAAGGGGCACTCTAAAAAATTAACTAGTCAAAATGATCAGAAACTGAGTCAAGCAGGGCACCTGCACTAAACTATTCTGGTCAAAATGACCCGGACAAAATATAGTCAAATACATTGATGTTCTAATTTAATATTGCCTTCGTATATTACTGAAAAGTATATTTAAAAATTATACTCATAAAATAGCGTTTTCACGTTATTGAGTTGATAACCTTTGTTTTTCTCTTAGTAAGAGGTTGATTTTGCTTTTTTAACCAAATCATTAGTGGTAACAGGCTGTGATAAACTGAAATTAATTTACTCAAGAATTCGTTTGTTATTATTAGGTTTTAAAGACAAAATGGCGGAAACAATCATGATAAGAATTATAACAAATAATTTGTTAATGTATTCATGACATGTTTGTGATTAAAATATGCTAATGGGGTTCTCATGATGTCTACAAACATTTTAAATTGTAAAAATCCTTTGGTTCAGGTTAAGGGTATAAACATTGCATACACATGCACATGTACTATACCTCGCACAAAAAGTTCCGCAATCGAGGTTTGCACATTAATAACTTTTTTATTACGCTATTACCATTCATAAGTTTGGTATCATTGGAAAGCGTGAATCCTCCTCTTTACATTGATATAACATTTGCTATGAATATTTTTATCATGGAATGTGCATTGCATTCAAATTTAGGGCAAATTCAAAAGTGAAATGTTGCAAAATGCACTGATTTTGTCAACAGAGTGCCTTCCTTGGCTTGAATGGGGGTGAGGTGGTCATGCATTCAAGCCACATTTTAATCTTCAAACAAAAGGAAGGCACACTGTTGACAAAATCAGTGCATTTTGCAACATTTCATTTTTTACTTTGCCCTACACTCGGATGTAATGCACATTCCATGATAAAATATCCATAGCAAATGTTATATCAATGTAAAGAGGAGGATTCACGCTTTCCAATGATACCAAATTTATGAATGGTAATAACGTAATAGGTATTCAAGTCACATTTTAATCTTAACAAAAGGAAGGCCCTTTGTTGACAGAATCAGTGCATTTTGCAACATTTCACTTTTGACTTTGCCCTACATTTGGATGCAATGCACTTTCCATGATGAAATACTCATAGCAAATGTTATATCAATGTAAAGGGGAGAATTCACGCTTTCCAATGATACCAAATTTATCAATGGTAATAACCTAATAGAAAAGTTATTATGCGCAAACCTCGATTGCGGAACTTTTTGTGCGAAGTATATAGTAAAAAAAACACCCGCGTCAGACTGACCTGGAAAAGAGTCCGTTGGGGCCACACTCCATTCCGGGTCAAAAAATGACTCGGAATGGGGTCAGATGTGACCCCATTCCGGGTCTTCATGACCCTATTCCGGGTCATTTTTTTTACCCTGAACGGAGTGTGGCCCCAACGGATTCTTTTCCGGGTCAATTCTGACCCGGGTGCATGTTTCTGCTAACTCATAATGAATGTCACCTCCACAATGACTTTGCGGACATAATCATATAGGCTCTATAAACCCATAAAATCCACAGAAATGTCCGAGTGCTTTATATATAATTATTAATGTTCTATAAAGATGTAATTTTTCCTAAGTATATGCTAAAAGTTCTTAACTACTATAAATCAATCCATCTGGCGAAAACAGCTCAGTAATGTCAGAAAGTTCAGCAAAATTTGATGACCGTAAGAAATGTTTATGATTGCAACTTGTATAAATTATAGGCATATATATAGCTTGACCTGCTTGACATTGTGTGCCCAATATGAAAGTCGGGTCGATTTGATAATAAAGAAATGTGAGAGGGGGCACTGCAGTATGCCCCCCCCCCCCCCCCCCTTGGGCCTGTGGTGAACGCCAAAATAACTTTAGCTTGGGCTTTATAGGTTTAAAAGTTCAGGGAAAACTTTAGCAGAAGAAAAGTTGTCCGAAAAAACAAAACATGTCAGTTGAACAAATTTCAGAAATAAATGTAACCGGAGAACGGGGTAGTATTCAGTTTTGGTAAGCATGTAGACTGACATAATGACAAAGGGAGGGGGACAATCTCCTCCACTTTCAAATGTGGGGGGACATGATATTCCAATTTGATTTGCGTTCAGCGCATATATGGACCGAATTGACTGAAAGATATATTTCAGATTATTTTATTTTCTGTGACGGTGTGCTATCTATAGATGAGGGTTTAATAAACTTCGTTTGAGGTGTGCGTTTGAGAAATTACACTGCCCAACACATTTCGAAAGGTGAGTTCCCGCAACCCAAATGAAACTTGCAATAATATTATGAGAAACTGTATGCGCGCGAAGCGCGCGGCAAAAAAGAGATTTACAGTCCTTTTCATACTAAACAACGGCTATTTTGAAGATTAATTATTGATAAATGTGTCTTTCCCCTCTTTTGCATTATCACTCGATTTTTTTTCTTCCTCATTTTCGGAATTATTGGGGGGGGGGGGGGGCGAACATGATATGTTCGCCCCTCAATATTTTCATTGGGGGCGACCGCCCCCCCCCCCCCCCCCCCCCTGCCCCCCCCCCAGGATCGACGCCCCTGATAGATAGTAGCTAGCTAGCTATAGATAGATAGATAGATAGATAGATAGATAGATAGATAGATAGATAGATAGATAGATAGATAGATAGATAGATAGATAGATAGATAGATATAGATAGAATATAGCGCCTATCACGATTGATAATCATCTCTAAGCGCTTTACAATTATATTATTACCCCGGTCATAGGATACAATGCAAACCAGCACACATTGTGTGCACCATCTCCATAGATAGATAGATAGATAGATAGATAGATAGATAGATAGATAGATAGATAGATAGATAGATAGATAGATAGATAGATAGATAGATAGATAGATAGATAGATAGATAGATAGATAGATAGATAGATAGATAGATAGAGATAGATAGAGATAGATAGATAGATAGATAGATAGATAGATAGATAGATAGATAGATAGATAGATAGATATATTTTATTTGGTCTTCGTTGCATATATACAAATGTTACAAAGAAATGTGGAAGAAAGCAATAATAACTGATACTTCATTACAATTATAACAATTTATATGAACATAAGCATGATCACTTGCATGCCTATACAAAACAACAAATAATTATACCCTTTTGGTTACATCTGGTCATTGGACTAATGAACTTTATATACAATATATACATGTATATACCATTATGTAATTAAATTCTTATATACTAGATTGCGTCAGCAATAAATAGTAGTTGAACAATTCCCGTGGAAAAACTATTCAAATTCAATCAAACAAGTTAAGATAATAAGATAAGATAAATTGTATTGATCTTCAAACATATACATGTTATAAAGAAATGTGTCATCCACTGGCAAATGGAAAAGACGGCAATAATAACAATAACGAACTTCATTAAAAGAATATAACAATTTCTATAAACATTCCAAAACATTTACTTGTATAGGCATCGACCATGCCTTGCAAGCCTACACAACACCAAATAATTATACCTATTTGGTTGCATCTGGTCACTGGACTTATGAACTTTATACAATACTGCATAATATACCATTATGCAATTAAATTCTTCCAAAAAGCAGTGGACTATATAGACGATTGAAATTCACACATGTCATTACAAACTTTCATAATCCTAAAATACAGTGCATGTAAAAGAGAAATAAGAAACATGGTGGCATACACATTTGAATTATTTTAGTATGTGAATAATTAGCCTCTTTTGATTTCATTCTGAAAGTGAAATTTATAGTCAGTTTCAAAATAACACTTGTATCTAATAATTAAATGTGATATTAAAAATGTAAATTACTATTAAATGTCTTCTGAAAGGTTTCAACAAATGGCAATAGCAAAAGGCAAGAGAAGGAAATAATAACAATAATATACTTCATTACAATTAATAACAATTTCTATAAACATTCAAAAACATTTACTTGTTGCACAGATCACTTGCATGCCGTTACACAACAACAAATAATTATATATATTTGAAATGAAATTAAATGAAATGAAATGAAATGGATTTATTGTCAATAATAATAATCAGTTCAATAGTACAAATTAATGAAATATCTTGAATTGACAAAAGGGGCTAACAAAATAGCATAGTGCTAATCGAGGTCAGTCCCGAAAATAGTGAATTAAACAAACAAAATACATTTCAGCTGAACTACTAGTAACTTATTTACACTATATACATAAATTGAATTTGTATATAAATTAAAAAAATAATTAATATATACATACTTATATACATATAAAATATTTATAATAATAACAGATAGATGAATAAATAAATGTATATTTATTTAATTATACTCGCTACAATATACTCTTTTAGTGCTTGGCAAAAGCTTTTCCGCCTATTGTTTTCTCTTAAATTAATCGGTAGTTGATTCCACAAATGTGGTTCTGAATATGAAATAGATTGCTTTCCTACGTTTGTTTTAATTTTAATAACGTTTATATTACATTTCCTTTTATTCCGCGTTTCATACGGATGATCAATAAATGAAAAGTAATCAATGAATCTATGAGGTAAATTATTATTTATCAAATCATGCATGAATACGCAAATCATATAACGGTATTGCTTAAAAATATCTAACAATTTTAATTTAAAAAATAGTGGACCTGATGGATGTCTATAATCTTTCAACGCTAAGACCCGTGCGATTCGTTTTTGAAGCATCAACACAGAATTTTTCAAATAGTGCAATATTCTCAAAGAATATTATTGTCATCAATTCATGATGGCTAAAAAATAATATTTAGGCAAAAACAATACAAAACACATAAGTTCAAAAGCGGTCTTTTTCCCTACTTCACAGTATCAAGGTATACAGCAGTATAGTACGAAAATTCACGCGCGCTCTCTCACCAGCGAGAGCGCGCCGAAAATCCACAATGTTTACGTAATTTTGTTTTGAACTTTGTGTAGCACTTCCATTCGTCACTTCCGCCTTTCTCTTATCTGCATGCTTTATGCACGCGTCATACGCTTTCATTCAAAGAAACCGGCGAATGGAAAACTAGGACACACAGACGTGTAGGTGCATGATCTAACCACTAGCGGGTTTTACATAGGCGTTGTGTGTGTGTTATTTGGCGCGGTACAAAGAACATTTTCGATTGAAACAGCGGCAGCCATAGCACACTGAAAAAATGGAAGGGGGTGAAGAATATAGAACTGTTTCTAGTCCGATAAAGAACAACCCGAAAAGAAAACGTGTGATAGGTTTGAGGGTATCCAGTGACTCTACTCAGGGTGGAAGAAAGTATATGGAAGATGTAATTTGCATCGCTTTTGACCGAGAACAAGAGGCCGACTACGCATGTTTTGCGGTGTTCGACGGACATGGAGGGAAAGAAGCCGCCTTGTACGGCCGTGAACACTTGTGGGAAAACATCAAGAGCCAAGATGGGTTCTTTTCCCGCGACCCGGAATTGGTGATGGCTGCGATCAAAGAGGGTTTCAGACTTACCCAAGAAGGAATGTGGGAACAACGTCGTAAGTAAACGAACAAATGTAAATTGAGTCGTGAGATCGGTGCCAGTTGCAGCTTGTGATTGTATTGTGCTCCAAATTAAATGGAATGTGTGTTTGTGTGGATGGGCGTGTGTTGACAAGTTGTGTGTGTGTGTGTGTGTGTGTGTGTTTGATTGGGAGGGGGGGGGGGGGGGGGGGGTGGAGTGAGTTAAAAGGATGAATTTATTGAGTTGTCAAAAATGATAAACAATAATCATTAGCAAAGATTCATTTAGTTTTTAAACGATCTTCACTTTACTAAAACAGTCAAACTTTCGGCTCGATGAACCCATACAATTAGAAATAAATAAATATGTAATGTAATGTCTAATGAGCAACTTGCAATTCAAAATGTAATCTTTTTGAGACTTCACCATCAATCAACCAATGAATTGGCAAGGATGGCAGCGGATTCGTCCATGTTATAACTTATTAACAATTAAACTGCTTTTAATTTTAATATTTGGCAAGATATCTCATCTTTCTCCTTTAAATTTTTTAAAAATTCCAGCTACATGGCCGAAGACGCTCTCGGGATATGCCAGCACTTCAGGCTCGACTTGCAGCATGGCCATCATATGCGGCATGGACATGTACACCGCGCACGTTGGAGATTCGCGGATCGTCATGGGCAAGACAGAGACGCCCCTCCGCAGTTCTTGGAATCCCCAGGACAAGGAGCAGATCATCGTTGAAAACTTGACGGTGGACCACAAGCCGGGGGATAAAGAAGAGGTAAATTGTGTGGGGAAGAATATAATCTACATTGGAGCTTGGGATGATTAGACCCACCCCGGACCCCACACACTCACATACACATTCACACACAAACAGATGCACATACACACACACAAAGCCCCACCCACACACAAACACAATTTTGAAAATGCTTTGAAAAGCACTTCATCAGTTGAGGAAAAGAAGGCATTCTCATCCAAGAAGTGCCCACAGCACAACAAAAAGAGTGGATTTGCATAGTGGCATGCATCCAGTCTTTTATGTCATGCATGCACATGCTGTGGGCACATTTAGGAAGAGAATGCCACACAGAAAGGTGCTAAGTTAGTTAACTATTTGGCATATAATCATGTCTAAATAAACATTCAAACCAGTGCTGAGTGCAATGTAGTGGACAATTTCAACTTGCTGGGGAGCATACATGTACCGTCAACAAGCAGTCATGAAGGCACACCAGGCTAACGAGGTATACTGCCACACCCTACCCGGTACCCATTATTCCAGAGGGTGTTTCACAAGTCGAACTTAAAGGTAGTGTTGAGTATTGGTATTTGATGACACACGCGGTACCCCGGGGTACCGTTGTACCCCGGGGTACCGCGTTGTGTAGCGCCATCTTGTGTCCACTTAAAGCACAACCGTATTGCGTTGTGCATGCAGTGCAGCGCGCGCTTGTATGCACGCTATACCTTGTTACAGTCCTAAAAAATAAATAAATAATTAAACAAAATGGCGGATATTCGTTTGGTACCCCAGGGTACCATTTATGTCATCATTTCCCGAAGTGCCCCCCGATATTTTTTGCGAGATAATGAAAAACTGACTGTCAAATTCGAAAGAACATACAATTTTAATGACAGAATAAACTTTATTTGATCAAAACGGTTCAGAAACAGCTGAAATATCCATAAATATATTTTTATTCAAAATGAGCTTCACCGGCAATCACCGGGCGATATTTAGACTTTTTAGAAAAATTTCAAAAAATGCTCGAAGACTACTTTGAAAAAAAAATCAGAATAGGTTTTTAAAAAGTCGTTGATGATATCTCTATTGAATCATTATTTTAACAAACAATTAAATGCACAATTTTGTATGAAAAAAGGCTGAAACCATTGATTTTTTTAAATAGCGCCCTCTTGAGTTGTAACGGCTCTTTTTTAATGATAACAGGGGTTTTACTTAGTCGTTTGTAATTGTGTATACTTTTCGAGCATGGTGAAGTTATAACTATTACTTTGTACCGTAATGGTGCAGGTTTTGGTTACTAAAGTTAAGTTTGACCAATACTCAAATATCCCTTTAATTTAACAAAGTTGGACTTAAAAATTATGGAAAGCAATTAGTTTCTTTGTAATATTGGGAAACAAGTTCTTTAAACGGGACTACAATTTTGATAAAAATCATAAACATTTTCTTTTACAGACATGAACATTTTCCGCGTTTCTGCGGATTTCCGCTTTTTCTCCAATCTTTTTATTTCTTTTTTCCTTTCAAATAATCCTCTCTGCTTGCTGGTAATGATAAAAATGTTTACCCAGAGCCTGTTTTAGTATGTGTTATGCTAAATGGAATCCAGATGCTACTCCAGATTCTTATTAAATATATAGAGGGTTAAAAATCTCACCACAGAATGCACCAGATTGCACGATTCTGAATCCCAAAATTGAAAAACCTCCCTACCGTGGGAGGGGGAACACCCCCCTCCCACCCCTCCCCCCGCTCGGTCGCTTCGCCCTCTAGCAGGAGTTCTCAAAAGTTTTTCAGTTTTTTTATGAACAGTACTTTTCATGTCTGCTTTTTATCAAAGAGACTTCAAAGTTATTGATGTAGAATTTTGTGGAAAGTTTCAAATATTCGCATTTGGGCTCTTGAATACGGTATGATTAATTCCGAAGATACAAATGGCTTTCCAGAATGATTAAGTCAAACTTAGTATTATGTTTGACTTCCAAGGTCTAATTTGTTTCAATTTATTTTCTGTACCCCTTTCCCATTTTCATTGTTTTTCTTTTTCTCTCTTACCCTCCTTGTTTCATGATATACATGGTTCAGGGGGTGTTTCACAAAGATCCCAAGTCAAACGTAACACTAAGTTGGACTTTAACATTCTGGAAAACCAAAGAGAAATTTATAATTATTAACCAATGGAGAACATTGGTCAATTGAGGTATAGACAGATAGGAACATTCTCTCAAATTCAACCAAAATAACTTGGAGCTTTCACCTTGTCGATTGGCTTGTATGGTAATAAGAATAAAAATGGGTTGTGATTTTTCAAATGTGCTCCTAATTTGGGAGATATTCAAGATTGAATTTTAAAGCTCCTGTAATCTGTAGACGCTTTCAACCGTAGTCAAGAGTAACACAATTCGGAGACTAAATCCTCCATAGTATCCAAATTCGGAGACTTCACACGAACGATCAGGATAAAATCAGACATCGATTTACTCTTTTTTTTTTTACAGTAGGTAAACATTATTCCTTTCCTATGAAAATCTCACATATCATTCTCAAGAATCTTCCCATGATATTGATATTTGATTGATGTCTCAAATATATTTTGGGGGAAAAATATAAAGTTAATGGAACACATTAAACTGTTAAATGATATTTTAAACATTTGTTTTAATTAGAATATTATTAATTGATTCACATTAATCAAATTTATTTTTATTTTTTTTAAACTATTTTTTTCTAACCCCGAATCCTATGTTGTATTTCTAGGTGGACCGGATAGAGAGTGCCGGAGGAAGGGTCCAGGACAAGGCCGGCGTGCTACGTGTAGTCTGGTCCCGCCCCAAGCAGGACCACCAGGGACCAATCAGACGGAACACGCCACTCACCGACATCCCATTCCTGGCCGTTGCAAGATCATTAGGTAAGAGTTGTTTAAATGTGCTGTTGTTAACCCATCTTTAAAAATGGGTGGTTATCGGTTTACCTATATTCTGCATTCTTTCACTTTTTCTACCTATGTGATGATTGATTTCTTATTGATAATGCACATTTTAGTGGAGGAAGAAGGCAATTGGTGTGATTAAGAGTACAGTGCTAGCTCGTGTTTGTGATTTGAACAAAACAGTAAGCTGAAACCTACAACAAAAATGTTCAGATCAAAAAGTTTGATTACAAATGGTTATCCTTTTCATTACAGCACTAGTTTTAATGCTCCCAATCTAACATGCACAACTAGAAATGAGTCTCGTTTTCGGACACTCGCTTTATAGCAGTTATGGTAAATTAATTTTCATTTAATGGAGGAACGTGACACTTGCTTAGACATTTAGAATTTCATTAAAAAAAATGAAAGATTAATTGCCTGGTTTGATAACCAATTTTGTTTGTTTTGTTGCCACCCTCTGCTAGTTTATACTCATAATACATATAATTCTCTCATTCTCTCATTATATGTTAGATACATGTATGTACATAGCTAAAATTAGGATGAAGTGAAAACATGGTCTCCACAGAACCCTACATTAATTACGCAGAGAGTTTATCAATTATCAAAACATTTCATTGTGTTTGGCAAAAACGGTACATTTACATTATCACAATTCATTTTTTTTTTTAATCTTTCTCTACTTCAAAGGTGACCTATGGAGCTATAATTACGACACCAACCAGTACATCGTCTCTCCGGAGCCCGACGTCGTGCACAGAATCATCGATCCTTTGACGGAGCGTTTCATCGTGCTTGGAAGCGACGGCCTGTGGAACATGGTCACGAGCGAGGCGAGCGTACAGATCGTAGAGAAGTACGACACAAAGCGAGTGATACAGGTAAGCCATTTGAGTCTGGTCTATTTTTCACATAAATTTTTTTTTTTTTAAAGATTCTTTCAGAACAAATCAGTCTGAGCACCTGAGTGAAATACAAGTAGAATATCAAAGAAGTATGATTTGGAGGGGGTGAATCAAGAAGGGCTTTCTCAAAGTGCTGAGCTCTCGCAATGATCTTGGATGCACAATGTCATTCAGCTGATGGGATTTAAAGAAGATATTTGTCTGAAAATTGAAAATATAGAAGTAATCTATGGTAAAAACAACAATTACCTTGCGTCCCAATAGCTAGATCATACTGTAACTAGAAATAATGATCCAGTACAAGAAGTCAAAATATATGATTGTTTTTATTAATTTTCTCCGGTGATTCAGGGTGTGAAGAAGTCAGAAACCGTATCCCACCAGCTCATCAAACGCGCCATGGACCTGTGGAACTACCACCTGCTACGAGCAGATAACATCTCCGTCATCACCGTCTTTTTCGAGTTCCCCGAGGTCGTCGACGACGAGCAGGACCAGATCGACCTCGATTCGGTGAAGCAGTGGCAGAACATCGGGCTCACGGTCGCCAATGAAGAGGTTGTATGCGGCGACGAGAATAACGACAACTACTACGTGACACGGCCGCCGTCCTTGATACGCCGCCAAGCCTGCACCAAGCTGACGTCCATGGAGAACTACAACAGACTGTACTGCATGTCCAACAAGGAGCGGCGGCAGTATGGAAGCATCCCGGCACCGCATTACAAGCGCCACTACACCGATGGGCTGGAAGTGCCCACCATCACCAAGAAGCCCAAGCTGTCTGATGGGTTTTCGAAACCGAAGGCGTCATCTGGTATATCCTCGGATATATCAGCCGACTCCGCACCGTTCCCGCAGGAGAAGATCTACAAGGTGATCCACACCAAGAAAAGTAACATCCGGGTGGAGTACGCATACGACGTTGACAAGCAGAATGCCAAGCGAGCCCGGACGCCCGAGAAGGTCAAGGCACGAAAGACCTTCCTCACGAAGAGCGGCCCGATCGAGGTCCTCTACGAGTGCGAGCCGCCAAAACCTAGTAACTCTGGCTCACGCTCTGCCCCACCTAAAAGCAAAGTGAGAGACTCTGGGCCGAAGACACCCAAGAGAAGGAGGAGCTTGGATGATGGCGTAGTCAGTGGCGGTCAGACGCGGTTGACCCGGTCGGCCACCAAGAGGTCAAGGGTCATGAGCATGCACATGACTCGGTCGAAGAAGGCGTCCATCCTGGGAAAGCTCAACGAGACACAGAAACAATTAAACGGAGCGAAACGGGCTGTGAAAATGAGATAGACTTGAATTTGATCTGGGCAGCGATGGAACCAATCGGAACTCTTATTAATCAGTGATTGTACCATAGCTGCCTAGTGTTGGTTTCATGTGAAGGACATATTTTCCATGTGACTTTCTTTCATAGGAACATTCCTGTCTATTTTTTTATTACAACCGGTGACCTCATTTGTCTGAGTGCCTGACATTTTATCCCCAGAGCTTCAGATCATTATTGTATCTTGATGGTATGATTCAGGATGCAAGAAATGTTTTAACTACATCTAAAGGTAAAGTGTGTGCACTTCCATTTTTTCACAGCTTGACGTTTTTGTGCTGCTAACATAAGTTTTAGCGTTGCAATTCAAATGTGAAGAGTGGGTCACGTGTCAATTTGACTTAATTCAAATTACACAAACATTTAGTTGGTTTTTGAAATTTTGGTTTTGTCCTGATATTTTCTGAAGTACTTCTTTGTAAGTTGGGCCCAATTTCAAAAACAAATTTCCAATGAAGAGCCAATCCACATGGTGCATCATAGCTGTTGCCATGATAGCTACAATTGGAGGCCCTAGTTCGAAATACAAGGAAATCAGAGCTTCCATTCATTATACAATTGTAGGATCTCGAAAGTATTGAAATTCAGGATGAAAATCAAAATGTTCATTCGTTCATAAGTCTGCCTTAATCTTGATCAAACCTTGATGTATAATTTGTCAAGTAGTACAATTTTGTATTGCTCTTCTGCTATTTAATTTATCGCCACTCTTTAGAAACTTGACAGGGGTTAAGTTGTAAAGGCCCATCACTCCAGACCTAGCCCGTTTCTAGAAATAGGGTTGTAACAAATTGCAAAGTCATTTACATTCTGTGTCGTGAAGTGTGGTACAGAACTACAGATTCTTAATCATTCACATTTCAAATTTTTAGAGGCTGCTGCTGTGTTTAGGAACCATGCAGTGAGTGGTTCAGAGATTGAGTTTTTAGATTGTCACTCAGGACATGGTAATTGAATATTTGATGTGTTCCCTGTAGGATTTTGGCTATATAACATGGATTGTGGTACAGAATACAGATGCCTTTTGCAAGGATTGCCGAGGCTGTTGCCATTTTAGTGATCACAAAAGATGTCAAGTACATCTACATTGTTCCATGTTGGAAATTCTACTTCATGACCTATTTTGATGCAGACGTTTTATCATTCTCGTAATATATATTGTCTGGACTGTTATCATTTTAAAGATCTACGTCACACTTCAAGGATCACATTTAAATTTCTAGCCTATGATGTCTACCTCAAAATATGGACAAACTCCCACGTAGAATTATCATATTTTGTAAGTAACATGAATTGTGTGTGTGGTGTAAATAAGTACAATTTTGGCATAATGCAAAAAGTTTTTTAAAAATATACATTATATTCGAAATGAAATCCATTGACATTCCATCCATGGAAAACGGCAACATTCGACAAATATTCTCATATTATTACTCACTGTACATTTCACAGATTCATATCGTGTAAATATTAACTTTGTTATTAAATTGTACATAACATATGAAAAAAGCAAAATGTATTTTATGAATTGTGAATAGCCATTGAATTTTCGCCATCAATTTTAACGTGTCAGGGAAATGATACTATAACAAATGAAGTGCAAGGTATCGATTCGTAGCTGTAGAGCATTCATAAGATATACAGGAAAACTTTGTTATAACCAGAATAACAAGGTTGGCGGGTCCACTGATTTTACCTCGTTATAAACAAGCTAAAAAAATAAACACTTCCACAAAATTTGTGTTTACGAGTGGAACTTTGTAATGCGCTAGCCATTTTTAATGTACTAATGCTGCTTTAGTTAATTTGGAGAAATGAAATTGAAATAATGGGGCAGTAAATTCAAGGACACACTACCTCCCTATCCCCCGCAAAACGATGTCAGTTTTTAGAAATGTAAACATAACGTAAACATAAAAATGCAGTAGTTGTGAAATAGATTTGAAGTTTGTAATAATTTCCAAACCCTTTTGCATGGACATCCTAGTGATGTTGGAAGTTTTGAAAAGTTTATGCAAAGGGATTATGACATGATGCAATAACAAAGACTATTTCTACGGTAACAATTTTTGTTTACAAGAACTAATTGAATTGAAGTAAGATATATTGAATGGATTTTTAAAAGGGAGGTTTTTATAATGCATAATTAATGGGTGATCTTCTATTTCCAATCTTTTCCCCAAATCTGAATGCAGTTTCATATGAAATACCATGAATTGCCATTTGTGCTTGTAAAATTGTAAATTTCAATTTCAATTCATATTTCTATTCCTGTAATGTTGTATAGTTGTTAAATAGTGAACCAATGCTATTTTAATATCATGTCACCATTAATAGAGCAATTTGTAATGTTATTTGTCAAATGTTAACAAAACTTACACGGAGTTCAATAATTTCACTTCAATTCAATATGTATTACCATTAATGCCAGCCAGCTGAATACTAAAAAGAAAAAATACATAAGTAAATTAATTTCATGTGGGTTTACTTTAATCCTCTAAGAATTGGGGGATGTTTGTTTTTTTACCCAGCGGAAAATGTTGTGTTAAAGGAAATTGTGTCCAACATATTTTGTTTTTATGCCACATATTATTCATAGAATTATTTGCTCACTTTACCGATTTGAACATAAACTAGTATAATATGTCCGCCCATTTTTCTCCCCTAGTTTGCAAATCTACCTTTTTAACCAAATGTGTTTTTTCTTTGAAATCCAAACAATATTGTAGCAAGGTTGAATGTCTTGGCAAGACTGCCTTAGCAATTTACTTTTTAGTAATGTTAAACTGATCTGTTTGTTTTTTAATTTTCTATACTCTTATCCCAGTAAGATTTGTCATCCTATTTGATTTATTTTTAATTTATATAGTTTCTTTTTTATGTTCATTTTAAATCTATGCAATCAAATTGTCCAGTTTTGACCAAATTTGTTTTACTTGTATTTTTAATGATTTGATTTTTTAGCAATTTGTTGAAACATTTTATTTTCCAGTCTCCTATTTAATCCAAAAGAGAACATTGTAGATTTTAAATGAACATTTGTTTATACTCTAGTTAGCTAGGAATGCAAAAACAGACAATTAAAAATCACACCAAAAATAAAAACTATCAAAATTCATGATCACCTTGATAAAGTCCATTTTTACTTTTGTTAGGATCAAACGCTTTGCATGCCTCGAGTGCCGTTCATTTTTACGCCAGCAAACCTTCAAATCACTGTATATAACAAATTAAAAGTGTGTTGTAACACAGTGACATTTTATGGCATGGCACTTTAAAGGCGTATAGTAAAGCTATACATTCCTGATGAATATGTATTACAGTGTGTGAATTATATATGTGAACACCGATTTGTGTGGGCTTGTCTTGTGATCAAATCTGAGATGTACAATTATTGACATATTAGGCTAGCACAGAATTCATTGGTATTAAGGATATTGATTTGAATTATTTAATATTTAGGATATTGTTTTGCCAGTCTGAAGTCAAAATTATATGTATAAATGTGAAAATACGACATGTACTGTACTCTTATTTTGATGTATCAATGAGCAATGTTACAAAATTGAATGTTTTGCAAGCGGTGCTTATTACACCTCGCAATTCTTCCACTTTGCTTTTTAAGATGAAATAGCAAATTTTTTAGAATGCTTTTTAAATTTGCATTTTCAATCTGAAGATCTATGATCAAACAAGTGTAATTTTAAAACAACCGTGGTGTTGTGTTAAAAATATAAACATTTGCATAATATGATGAAATATTGGTATTTCATATTAAGAAACATTTTAAACTTTTGATAGTACAAATATGTTTCTTCTTATTTACAAATTGATACTTCATTACTTAGCCATAAAAAAGTTAAGGTCCATTTCTGCTCGCTGGAACTTGATATTGTCCAATTGCATGGCAAGCACTTGTACGATGTAAACGTTTCATGTATTTTTAATATTGTTCATAGATATTCCCAGTCCTAAATCGTTCAAATGATTATAATTGTATATAGACATTCTTTTTAAGGCATATTTTCAATGTAATGTTTTTCATGTGGTACAAGAATTCCCATAGGTTCCAGTTGCACAAAAATTTTCTGATTGATCGAATCACGTGCAAGACAACTGTGATCAATCAGCACAGATTATTTGTACACTTGTACTTTAGTCGATGAATGGCAAGTTTGTGCAATGGACCCCAGTAGCCTACTTGTAGTGGTAAAAGGGGGAAACACTTGGGGCCCCTGTTGCACAAAATGTTATGATTGGTTAGATCAAGTGTGCCAGAAGCATCTAGACCAATCAGAATAGACTATTTTGTACACTTAAAATGTGAAAATCATTGCATTGTAAGTGTTGTGTAACTTAGACCCCAGGTTAGAAGCCCATTTGCTATTGACCATATTGGTTGTAGGAATGGTGGATGGATTAATTAAAATGCAAACAAATGTAACTACATGTTTGAAATGGAATATAAATTTGATTGAATGAATGCACACAGATTCGTCTGCTGTCTTTCCTTTGTGTTACTTTGTCATCTAACTTTGTCGACATGTGCAAAAAGTGATGAGTGGTTGATACAATGTATATTGTTGCTATCTGATATGTCCACTGGGTTTTGTGTGAAAATTTCAGTTAAATGGACATTATATATGGCCGAGTTTTGACGGTCCAGTGGATAATTTACCATCTGAACACATCAATCGTAAATATCTCTTTAACGAAAGGGAAATTTGAAAAATCGAAACCTGTCCCATGCTTTTACTGTTAATACGAATACAAGGTATGAGGGAACCGCTAGAATTCCAATTGGATTTTGAGGATTTGGACGTTACAAAGTCCCTTTAAAAAAAAGGAGTACATTCTAACATCAATAGAGTACCGAAGTGTGATGTCATAGCTATTCATTGCCATGATTCTAAACAATGTCGGGCAAGCCAGAAATGTCTGACTTAGTGGTTGCTAAGAAGGCAATTATCCAGCTTCAACCCACTACCAAAAACCTCAAAGGACAAGTTGTTTACACAAACATTGAATGTGACAACACTACTATGGTACTTTGTCTTATAGAGCAATGATTTATTTGGTGAAATTTGAACACAATACAACAAAACCACACACACATCCATTGTATAACAACATATATGTAAAATTAAATTTCATAACATTCACTAACATTTGATACTTAAAGGGACAGTCCCTCTTTTATAAAACGTCTGAACAGTAGTTTCCAGTTGACGGATGGGGATGAATGTAACACACACAAAAAAAATCAGATCGAACAGCCCAGTAATTTGGATTCTACGAATGAAAAAACGAATGCGTCCCTCCATCAAACCGGTCAATAAAGAAGTTTAACTGATTTAGCATAATATTAAAACAATATTGCACTTATTCTTGTGAAGGTATTGTGAAGCCGACATTTGTAAAGGTATGTCACGGAAAAAGATCTAAAAAATAAAGAATATAATTACATGTAGTCCGAGGTTTGGTTATTTTGATCAGTAATCGCTTACCCACTGTTATTCATGCGCAGGTCACGTAGCTAGCGCGGGTCACGCTGTGGCGCTCCGTGGAATCCGTGAGCGAACTTTCTCGAGTGAATATACGTATCATGCATAATTAACCATTGGACGATGGTTTATTAGATTTAGGTCTATAACTCCACGAAGAAGAGATTTCAAGCCCTAATTTTTTCCGGCATGCTATTAAATGGCCTTTTCTTTCATATAAAATAATAACCTCGCAACTTTTGAAATTTGGCTTGCAAAAGAGGGAATGTCCCTTTAAAGGGATACCTGTAAAGTGTCTAACTCCACGAAAATTACTTTGAGCTTCCTCGTTTCTCTTCTACCGTGTTGTTTAGCTTATGGTAAGAGAAGAATAAAATAGGGTGATTTTTTCAAATGCCCCTTTAGTATGACGATATCCATCATTCAGCTCAAGAGCGTTAATGAACGGTCATAAACCTCATAAGCGTCATACAGTAATCGTTGTAAAAGCCGACGCATATTTTCGCTTTTTTAACCAGGAAAGCAGTGTTCTTTTTCAATGAAACTTTTACACATCATTCGGACATATCTTACAATGATTTTAGTACAGGATTGAAGTCTCAAATGTCATTTTGGGCAATATCGGACACTTTACAGGTGCACCTTTAATCACAGTGGCATAATATGGCCTTATTTATTTACATTTATCTTCTTTTTTCCTTTTTTTTTCTTTTTTGAGGGCCATACTGCATTTCTCTTTTGTTATACCTATTGGTCATGGTTTGTCAATTTTGGTTGGTGGATATATCCCATGTTAGTGTAATAAATTAAGTGATGTCTTAGAATACTAATGACCTGTTCAGGACTAATCGATTTTGCTGTAACATGTATCCTCGATAGACTCAATCCCAAATATACTTTTTAGGGTCCTGAAGTCCTGAAAAGGTTAGACACACACTAGGTGACCTTGTGGATCAGGCATACATTCTTTGTTGCAGTCATTTCCAAACACAATCATGCACACATAATAAACATACATGTATATTCATATTCAACCAAGGTCTAAAATAACCAATTCAAAAACAAGAAAAAGTATGTTTCATCATTGTATTCTTTATTTTATACCAAAGACAATTTTATAGTAGCATCGCATATTAGCAAACATTTATATACAACCATTCACATTTCCTAAGTACTGAAATACATTCTATTTTTGGTCCATATACCATCAGTTGAGTAAAGCATGTTACAACAAGTTCAGACTAGTTAAGGCGGTCTTCCACAATGAGAATGAATGCTTGTGCCAAGGTGCCCGGGGGGGGGGGGGGGGGGGGGGGGGTACTCACGTATATTGGGTATACGGGGATATAAGGGTGACTTTTTCAAGAAAGATCCTTAGACATGGGTCCCCTTTTCATCAAAAAAATCCTTAGACATGGGTCCCTTTTTTCATATTTCCCCTTTTTTATACGGGATTTTGGGATTTGCCGATGTGAAATTGCAAAATTTTTCAAGCTCGCTTCTCTCGCTAACTTAAAACCACAAAATTTGCGGGAAATACACCCAAAACATGCGCCGCAGTCGAAAAAAATCCTTAGACATGGGTCCATTTTTCGCAAAAGGACCCTTAGATGTGGATATGGGTTTGGAGGTCTCAGCCGCACACCCCCGTCCGACTATAATCTGAGTACCCCCCCCCCCCACCCCCGGGCCAAGGTGTGACTAATACCATAGTCAGATCAGCAAGACCGGATATCAAACCAACAAATTTTGAAGGATGTCGATTTGATGTCATCTGAATTGTCTGTTTGGTCTTTTGTCTATTCCCGTTTGAAATAATCAACTTACAACTATTTGGGAGTCCGAATCCAAACCACATCGAGCCAGCCCAGCCCGATAACAAGCCGAAATGAAATCAACACGCAAATGGACACCACAACTCTTCATTTGCTGATTTGGACTCAGTTTGGATTCGAACTGGTGTCGGTATGGATTCGGTATGGTTGGGTGTCTCAATGCCGAATTGTACAACGAACTCGGGTGCAGAATACAGACCGATAAAAGACTGAAGATTTCTATTGTTCCCCTAAAACTTACATTCTTCCTCCGCCGAATCAACGTTTGCCCGAATGACCAAAAATTTGTGGGTTTGGTGTTCACAATGCCAAACCGAACGAAGGTTCAGTTTTGTGTGCGCATCCCAAATTCTGAGCATGTTCAAAACTGAAACTGAAGTCACGGTCTTTGAAAAGGCTTTAGTGATTGAGACTGAGACTTGCAATACTACAGATCAGAAGTTGCAACATGTTTCATGACATGAAACAGCAACGGTCTCCTCGTGGAAGACCAGCTTTAGAGACCCCCCCAAATCAATTGATAGGTTCCACCCATGTGGGAACCACATCAATCTATCGGGATAATCATTCATCAAACTGTAGACTTTGGTTATTTAGTGCTGATCAACATATTATTGCCACTGATTGGTAAGCAGTTGAAATGATCCTCACCATTTTTGAATAAATCAAAACTCAATTAACATGTGGAAATTTAACAGCTGGTACTGGTTTTTATACATCTATGAGTAATAGGAAAAAGCAAGGTATGGAAGAACCTCTATAGAATGCAAATGAGTTTGGTTCATTCAGACAAAGTTACTACCTCCTTTGAAAACGATACAATCTCGTACTAAACCAGAATGCCAGGGTCAAAACATTAACAAGGAAATAATTAATTTTTCATTTTAGGGGGCTACTTTTTCAATCTGATGGATATCAGATAATAATTCACATAATACCCTATGGTAATTTTAGGGGCTACCAACTGATTTCAGGGGGCTATTTTGAAAATTAGGGGGCAAAGTCGCCCTCAGCCCCCGTGTATTTCCTCTGTGTGATCAATACATTCTTGAATGGCCTTTTTTCTCATTATATTTGTTTTCAATAGGTATCATATTGGCTGGAAGTCACAAAGGAAGTTTATGTTAACTCTGTTTACATGGTGGCTTGGCGGTTTAGAGTGTCCGCCTCATGCACGGGAGGTCCTGGGTTCGAACCCAGACCGGGTCATACCAAAGACTTTAAAATGGTGCCTTCTGCCTTCTAGCCAGACACTCGGCATTTATAGAATGGAGAAGGGAAAGTTAATCACACGAGTTACCAGAGGACTGGCCCCCTTCTGTAACTTTCGCTACATTTAGTAGACGTGTGGCCTAGGGCTAATGAAACGGAGATAGGAGCCGCCTTATGTGCCAACATTGGTACGGGAAAGACTTTAACAAATTTAACATGTTTTAAACCATGGTCTAGATCTATGAAGTGCTACTTGTAGACAAGTAAAAAGCGGAAATCACAATCGCCAATATCTATTTATATGCCCGTTGGTTCTTGCAAACCAGCGGCACCAAATACAGTTCACAATCTGAGAAGGGTTCTAGAACACAGATTTTGTGTCTTTAGCACATGTATAGCTTCAACATAGTTTACAAGTAAAAAGTGTAAATTGTTCAGCCATCAGTTTAGAAATGACACTCTATGGATGTAGACCATGGTTAAAACCATGGTTTACACAAACCACCTTTGCGCCTCGACAAAGGATCTGTAAGATCTGAAAGCAAGGCACGTTTTGACTTACATTTTATTATATCTGCTTTTATAGCACATAAGCAGTTCTCAGCAGTTTTTTTTTTGTTGTCTTTTCTCTCATACTATCTGGAAGACATTAAATAGAAATCATTAAATAGAAATCTAAATAGAAATCCATAACATGTATCTTCACTTGCAATGTCCTTAATTTACATGAGTATTAACATGACATGGTATGACAAGAATTCCTAAACCCCTTCACACCAGGTAGGCTATGCCTTAGATCAGACCATCCTTTGCGATGTGAACAGGCCCATTTCTGTGCAATGTTCAATTTCATGTTTACCTGAGTAACCTGATACATAAATAGCACCAAATGCGAGGATTCTTCTGAAACCCTAACATCTGCCATGATAATGAATGCTTACCCACTTCACATTGCTAAGTTTTACTTCTGTTGCAAATATCTCTCACGTTAAGAGATATATAGGGTCTAGTACGAGTGCAGATGAGTATCACAAACCCCTTTCACACCAGTAAGTTAAACCTCTGCTGCAACCATCTCTCTGATATGTTCCAGTTTAGAGATACAGTATAAGTATACCTGTAGATGTGTATAACAGACCCCTATCATACCAGTAATTTAAGCCTCTGTTGCAAAAAATCTCTTAGCAAAATGTTCATGTTTAGGGGTAATGTACAAGAGCAGCAATGTGTATCCCTCACCCCTTTCATACTAGAAAGTTAAGCCTCTGTTGCAAATATCTCTCTACAAGTATGGATGTGTTTCATATACCCCTTTCCCACTTAACATCAGCAAGTTAAGCCTCTGCTTCAGATATCTCTCTGACAAATGTTTTAGTTTAGGGATATGATGAGTGTATGGATGCGTATCACAGACCTCTATCACACTGGTAAGTTAAGCTTCTGCTGCAAACATCTCTCCGACAAATGTTCATGTTAAGGGATGGTCTAGTACGAGTGCAGGTATACATCATATACCCCATTCACACCACCAAAGTTAAGCCTGTGCTGCAACCATCTCCCTGGCCGTCTGGAATGCTGCAACGAGAGAGCCCAGCTGGAGCTTTTCGCTGGTGCCTGCTGCTAGACGGTACCTGAGAAACACAAGTAGGTAGTAAGAGACATCAATATTTGAATCAATTCATAATTCTAAAATTACAATTTCAGGAGAGAATTTGTTTTGTAACACATCCACATTGAATCTTTGGCCCATCAATGATGAAAACGGTTGTTTATCAGTGAAACGTCGCACTTAAGTCCTTCCCAGTTGATTGATTCTTAATTTGCACTATTCTACATTTACTGGACGAATAATAATTTACACGAAGTATACAAATAATTGCCTTCATTTTGCTAATTGTAAAAATTGGGGTAACAGAAAAATAATAATTGTATCAGTTACTTTTGTAGACTTTCTTTTGGGTTACTTTTGAGTTACCAATTTCAATAGATATTCAGAACGTCGAAAAACGTGTCTAGAACTCTTAGCACAATGGTCTTTTATTTGATATTGATTGGCGCAGGATATTGCGTTCCTCATGACAATGAGGATGGGGAATGCGGGATCCCGCATAGCACTATATCGCCGCCCCGCCTTACCTGAGCTTTCATTAAAAACATATTCAAATTATTCTCTCAAACCTTCCTTCCACTTTTTGTTATTAGTGTGTTTAATTTGATTTTGTTTTTGTTTAACTACTTACTCTGCAGCTGCCATTTTGTCCAGTAGGTAGATCCTCACCTTCATCGGGAATTCAACTGAAAGACACAAAAGCAAAGAATACGTTTAACATATTTCATTAAAAAATATAAGCAGATCCCAAAGATGAATATATGTTCCAAATTTGATATTGAGCTGTCAAATGGTTCTGGAGATATCACAATCAAGAGCTATTTTGTTAAAGGGGTAGTTCGCTTTTGGTATAGAGGGCGCTGCACAATTTTTTTTTTTGTGAGATAATGAAAAACTGAGTATAAAATTTGAAAGAACATACAATTTTAATGGCAGAATAAACTTTATTTTATAACAAGGCGATAGCCGTAAAGTGTCTCTCCCACTTGCGCGCACTTGACGTCATTTGACCTTTGACCTACTTATGTGACCTTTGACCCCAGAATATCATGGAGGCCAATATAGGGCACCTACCAATCAAGTTTGGTTACAAACGGATGCAGGGTTGGAAAGTTATCAACCCTAATAGACTCTTGCAAGTAAAATTTCACATTGACCCTCATTTGACCTTTGACCTACTTATGTGACCTTTGACCCCAGAATATCATGGAGGCCAATGTAGGGCATCTACCAATCAAGTTTGGTTACAAACAGATGCAGGGTTGGAAAGTTATCAACCCTAATAGACTCTTGCAGGTAAAATTTCACATTGCCCCTCATTTGACCTTTGACCTTCTTATGTGACCCCAGAATATCATGAAGGCCAATGTAGGGCATCTACCCATCAAGTGTGGTTACAAACAGATGCAGGGTTGGAAAGTTATTCAAATTTTTGTAAGCGTCACGAACGGACTGACGGACGCAATTTGGATCCCTTAGTCCCTCCACCTACGGTGGGCTCGACAAAAATTGGTTTAGAAACGGCTGAAATATCAATAAATATATCTGATCAGAATAAATCTTGGGCCCAGATTTATTCGATGATTTTTTTTTTAAAATTAAAAATATACCTACACTTTTTCAAAGATTGTCAAAAGAGGTTTTTAAATAGTTGTTGATAATCTCTCTATCTAATCATTATTTCAACGAAACATCACAGCATAAGTTTGTATGAAAAATAGTTGAAACCAATGCTTTATTAGAGAGCACCCTCTTGTGCTTTAATGGCTCTTTTTGAATGATAACAGGCTTTTTAATTAGTCATTTGTAATTTTCTATACCTTTCGAGCATGGTGGAGTTATAACTATTAGTAGTGTCATTGTGCAGGTTTTGGTTACTAAAGCTCAGCCTTACCAAAACTGTACTACCCCTTTGAGACCTGTAAAGAATGACCTTATGACTGACAAATCTAAAGAACTCTGATGGTAAACAAATTTGGAGATATTGCCATGGACAAACAGACGTACGTACAAAACATACAAACATAATGGCCCGAATTCTCTTCAGTAGCACACCTTTGGGTTTTTAGATAATATCAAACAACTCAATTTCCTGCATTGTATAAAAAACAATAACTTATAAACAAACTTGCAAAGCATATCCTACTTACTTCTGTGGACGTACGTGTGTACCTCGAGTAGAATGTCTTGCAGAGCCAGACCCTTCAAGGTCTTTACTTGATTGATGTCTGACGGAGAGTACGTTAAGGAAACAACAAGTATTATATATTTATGCCAGTATGTCAAAGTAAGGTATTAAACCATCAAGGACGAGAGCTATTTCAAGGCAAAATTGATCATTATTTCCCTCAACAAATTGGCAACCTTTAAAGGTGCACCTGTAAAGTGTCAGATATTGCCCAAAATGACATTTGAGACTTCAATCCTGTACCAAAATCATTGTAAGATATGTCCGAATGATGTGTGAAAGTTTCATTGAAAAAGAACACTGCTTTCCTGGTTTAAAAAGCAAAAATATGCGTCAGCTTTTACAACGGACGTTTATGAGGTTTATGACCGTTATTTAACGCTTTTGAGCTGAATGATAGATATTGTCATACTAAAGGGGCATTTGAAAAAATCTAACCCTATTTTATTCTTCTCTTACCATAAGCTAAACAACACGGTAGAAGAGAAACGAGGAAGCTCCAAGTAATTTTCGTGGAGTTAGACACTTTACAGGCATCCCTTTCATATTTTTCTACCTTTTAATGACATAAAAATATAAATAGGTGGACATATAAATAGGTGGAAAATATATGTTTATTAAAATTTAAGACAAATTTGAAGCATTAGTGCCACAAAGTTGCCAATGTGCATGCCAATATCTGTTTTTAAAATATGACAATGTGTTGCAAATTTAAGGATTTTCCAAATTATAGCGATCTGTTATACAATAATAAAAGTAGGTGCAGTAACAAATTAGGGCTCTAAAAATCAAGAAACTTGTGCTCTTATGCTATTTTTCCTTGTACACTTCATATAACTTGTTATCTTTTTGCTCGAATGTAGGACTACCAACCAATCCACAAATATGTGGGCCATTGTCCTTGACAACTTCTTTATCATGGTGCCAATTGAATGACAAAATCTGTTTTCAGAATATGACAATGTGTTGCCAATTTAAGGATTTTCCTAAATTAGAGCGATCTGTTATAAAATAATGAAAGCTGGTAGAGTAACAAAAATAGGGGTCTAAAAATTGAGAAACTTGTGCTCTTTCTCCTTGTATACTTCATATATCTTGTTATCTTCTTGCTCAAATGTAGGACTACCAATCCACAACTATGTGGGCCATTGTCCTTGACAACTTCTTTATCATGGTGCCAATTTGAATGACAAAATCTGTTTTCAGAATATGACAATGTGTTGCCAATTTAAGGATTTTCCTAAATTAGAGCGATCTGTTATAAAATAATGAAAGCTGGTAGAGTAACAAAAATAGGGGTCTAAAAATTGAGAAACTTGTGCTCTTTCTCCTTGTATACTTCATATAACTTGTTATCTTCTTGCTCAAATGTAGGACTACCAATCCACAAATATGTGGGCCCATTGTCCTTGACAACTTCTTTATCGTGGTGGTCCATTCGGGATAAAAATCAATTCTCAGATGTTGCTTGCGAGTAACAGTTATCATGGTGAAGTGTTTCCAGAACTACCCAATCCCTTCCCTTTCTTACAAGGTGCTGTAGCCTATTGTGTAAAATAAAATCCTCTTTAACTATTCTGATTTTGGTGGCCCACTAGTGCTATATCTATTAGACTTAGTGGTGGATTTTGCAAGATTTTAGCGCTTTAATCGTGGAGCTCTTACTTTGAAAAGCAATTCCTTCTTTCCAATGACAAAATTGACACTCCAAGGATCTATTGTACACCATAGGTTTTCATTTGAAATATAGGCGTCACAGTTTCCCTTCCTCAAATGTTCACAATGTCGTGCATGAAAAGCATTTTCTACGCTGGCAAGAATGCTGATCAAAAGCGCATTAGGTTTGCAATAATTCTATATTAGGTGCTATATATACATCGAGTATGCTATCATCATTAATTATCATGACCATTTCATAGAAGTTTTTCCATTTATAACATATTTCAATTTCAAAAGTAAACATGTCTTAAAATGCATCTCATCATGAACTGAGAAAAAGAGAAAGGATACGGTTGTAGGCGGTCGTGAAATCATCGTTGAGCATCCAGTTGACGATATTCTCGATGTCCGAGCGCAGCGGGTGACCGGTGCACTGGTAGACGGTGTCCTCACTCACTGTATCGTATGCCATTGATGTGCTCTGATTTAAGTAAAGAAATTTAATGTTATACTTTAGTACCGTTAAATAGCATTCTCACTGGTTTTTCAAAATCTTGTTGAAGATGGTCCTCAAATGTACGAGGCTGTGGTCTATGGAGTAGAATGTGTGATCTAGAAAATCAAATTTATTTTAAAGATAAATAACAGTTTTGGGAAAGTTACCGAAAACATCTATATTGGCCAACTAGTTGATCAATATTGTTGAACAAGTATTTAACCCTATTCTAACTGGGCTATTTCAGACCAGGTTTTTACTGGGTGGGGGGGGGGGGGGGGGGGGGAACCCCCCCCCTAAGATCTCAAAGACCGATTGTTAGATTCATGTGAAATTTTGCATGGAGGTACATTGAAGTATTAGCGACGTGTTCATGTTTTCGTTTTAACGATCCAATGTTAAATATGCAAATTATGCGCATATTCATTACCGAAGTACGCTAATTTATGCAGAAATCCTCTTTTTGTCTGTAAATCACTAAATATTGCTCAGAATATGCTAATTTTGTGCATGAATATTCCTTGACTTAGTTAACAGGTTTTCAACATTAAAAATTGCGATAGCCAAAATTTTCTTTATGTATTTCTTTGTTTTTGGAATTTCTTATGTATTTCTTTGTTTTTTTCAATGGAATAAATTATTGACCATTATCCAACCAATTTTAGCCCACAATTAAGTGATTGCAGTGATTTGAATGAAAAATAATGAAAGTTTTGTGTATTCTAGGAAAAAATCAATTTCCATAGGATTTGTACACAAATCACAAAATTTAGCGATTTTTGTGCCGACGATCACTTACGAAAGGTCACGTGACTTTAGAACGGTATATCTGGTCGCAAATTTGGTCTCAAAAGTTTCGCAAGACTTTAATGAAAAAACTCATGAAGTCGCGCGGCAATATCTGCGCGCGTTGCGATATTATCGCGCTAAAAGTCGAGGGGGGGGGGTCAAATTGACCCCCTCCCCCCCAGTTAGGATAGGGTTAAAAAGGGCTTGTGTGGTAAAATCCGAACCTAAGCATCGTTAAATGCAGAAATATCGGAAGAAATCCAAAGGCCGCCCGTGAAATTTATAAATCCACCGCCCGTTCGCACCTGTCTCCGCGCCGCTAGCGCTGGGCTGGAGAGATCGACAAGCCCGCATACCAGATAGCACATGGGGATCATGTGGTCTTTTGCACGTAGCGTATGCGCGACTTCACGTTGGCGATATCGATTTGCAGCAAATCAGTTGATATATTTTGCAAATATATCAATTAGTAGGCGGTTTCCTGGCCAAATTTGTATAATCCCATATTAGTAAAATTATATTCTTTCACATGGTTGGTAATAAGAACGTAAATTTCATTTTTTTTGTGTGTGGGGCGTTACCCACTACTACAGATCAATCTCCTGATCCTATTTATGTTTTTGACATTTGATGACATAAATGGGGTACCAAGTGAAAATCCGCAATTTTGTTTAATTATTCATTTATTTTTCAGGGCTGTACACTGGGGTACCAAAGAGTGTAAAATTATTTTCGTTCTGCTTTATTTACGTTCAAAATGCTCTCTTTGCGTCCGGGGTAGCGTGCATACAAGCGCTGCATGCACAACGCAATACACCAGCAGCGTCCATGATTGCTCTGCGGTACGGTTGTACTTCGGGTGGACACAAGATGGCGCTACACAACGCGGGATACCGGGGTACAACGGTACCCCGGGGTACTGCGCGTGTAGTGGTGTGGTTAACAATTATTTTTTGCCAATGTCTAACAGTTAGGTCCAAGATCTCTTTTTATCATCATCATCAAGAGACACAAAATCAGTTTTGACGAAGGTGGATTTTTCTAAAGAGTAGAGCTCTGACCAAGAGACCTAGGGGTGAGAGCTCGATCATGACCCAGGACCAGTCCTAGTTTCATTGATCTCTAGATATAAAAGAAGGCAAAGAAAATGGGATTCCAACGGGATTCGAACCCGAGACCTCCGGATTGCTAGACCGGTGCTCTACCGACTGAGCTATAGAAAACCCTAGACGGTGCTCGTCCCTGAAACCCCTTAATTCTCATGAGAATTAAGGGTTTTCTATAGCTCAGTCGGTAGAGCACCGGTCTAGCAATCCGGAGGTCTCGGGTTCGAATCCCGTTGGAATCCCATTTTCTTTGCCTTCTTTTAATCACAATATATTTCTGGTCAGTTTCCCTATATGTTTGAATTAATCTCTAGATATAATTACCATGGTAAATATCGCTAGTACGTATTCAGGCCCCTGGGCCCAGGCCACCTTTAATAGTGACTACAAATCTCATCCTTTTTGACAATTCCACTTTCTATTGGGATAAATGAACGATTGATACATGTATATTTTATGTTGTTTTTTACAGGTTGTTTTTTACAGGTGGTAACAATAAAGGTGGCTTAAAAAGTTGGATTAATGAATTACTTCAATCATGATTTAATATATTATAAGTCAAAACAAGCCTAGCTTTCGAACCTAGCAGGTCTTTTGATGATCATTGCAAACTTAATGACCATGATCCGATCATGATCGAAAATAAATAAGATAACCCGTTCCTTCTTTTCATCATTACACAATTTCCCATGCTTGAAAGTCTGCATGTTTATAGCCACTCTAGAGGCGATTTGTGCAGACAAGACAAGACAAAGACAAGACAAGTAAAGGGGTAGTTTCATCTCACCTGTAGGACGTTGATGACCCTCCTCATGTCCCCCTTGGCCAGGGTGATGAGGGCTTTCTTGCCATCCTCGGTCACATTCACACTGAAAAAGAAAAGAAACAAATCAAGAAATTAAATAATAATAGTTCATGAGAGTCAATATAGGGCCTAAATTTTCGATCCTAGCAGAATCTTCTTCAGAGGCTAAATGACCATAGTTCATATATAATAGTTCACATGAAAAATAAGCAACAAACATGGGGCTTCACCGGTAATTGAATGCAGGATTACTGGACTGGTACTATTGAGCCACAAGGCCCTATTGATGGCGAGTCTTTCTAGAGACCCTTTTCAATGCCCATGCCGGTCAGGAGCAATATAAACCTGACACAAAAATTAAGAAATCAACTAATAAGAATCACGCAAAGTGATGCAGACAAATTCTCAACTGATTCTAGATGAGATATCTTGGTCTCGGTCCTAAGCAGGTTGATGAGATCATTCCTGGTGGAAAATTTTTTTTTTTCCAGCAGCGCTTTTCTTCCCAAATAACTTGCTCTAATCTGGGGCATTCTCTTCCAAGACCTACCCCCGGATGCTTTATGCCAGTGCTAGAAATTAGCATAGGCCCGCTGGCCCTGGGCCACAACAAAAATTAGCTTCGGGCCACCAAATTTCATTGATCCTAAATTCTACTAGCCCTTTCGGGCAAGCAAATGTAACAGTATTTGTTATGTTTTTCTTTGTCTGGGGCCACTAGAAGTTAACAAATTTTGTTTTTACTTGCCCGACTGGGCCACAAGGCCAAAAGGTTAATTTCTAGCATTTTCTATGCAATTGCAGCCTTGTTCCAGCCAAGGCACAATCTGTTGGTTGTTTAGGGAACCAAAGCACATCAAGAGTTCAGGACTGGGATGATCTCAGATGGTACATTTCTCCAATGGGATAATTTTTCTTGGTTAAAAAATCTGGAAGAGTAAAACAAAATCTGGAATTCCAAATAACATGGATCAATGTTCTATAATAATTATCTTACTCACTTTTCTTCTCTGATGACGTGTTCCAGCCTTGGTACAATCTGCTGGTTGTCGAGGGGGCCGAAGCGGAACCGTGTGCAGCGAGACTGAAGGGCTGGGATGATCTTAGAGAGGTAGTTGCAGATGAAACAAAACCGGGTGTTCTCTGTATACTTTTCAATAACTGGAAATAATAAAAAAAAGAATACAAATTTGTTATTCACTTGTTAGGAAAATTGTCTAATTGAATTCATACGATAATGAACGTTACCACCTTTTTAAAAAAAGAGGAAAATATTTGTGCACAGGTAATTGTAAGTGTAACATCCATCTTCTCTGTTGTATACATTTTTCAATCGATACAAATAATTCATTATCTAATTCAAACTATTTTACAAATAAATAGGAATACTTTAATATAATACAAGAAACAAATCATACAAAAACAAACATGGAATTCCATTATCATCATCATTACCACCATCATCACCGTCACCAACTCCATCACCATCATAATCATCATCATCATATCACTTCCATCATCATCATCAAAAGCATAATTAAACTCATCCATCATCATCATCATCATCATCATCATCATCATCATCATCATCATCATCATCATCATCATCATCATCATCATCATCATCATCATCATCATCATCATCATCATCATCATCATCATCACCACCACCACCACCACCACCACCACCACCACCACCACCACCACCACCACCACCACCACCACCACCACCACCACCACCACCACCACCACCACCACCACCACCACCACCACCACCACCACCACCACCACCACCACCACCACCACCACCACCACCACCACCACCACCACCACCACCACCACCACCACCACCACCACCACCACCACCACCACCACCACCACCACCACCACCACCACCACCACCACCACCACCACCACCACCACCACCACCACCATCATCATCATCATCATGATCATCATGTTACCATCCTCACCTCTCCTGAGTGCATTTTGAGCATCATTTGTCATTGCATCAGCTTCGTCCAGGATCACCAGCTTGAAGCCGGACTTGAAGATGGTCCTCGTGCTGGCAAAGTTGAGGATGCTCCCTCTCACGATTCCAATGCCACGATCGTCGGATGCATTCAACTGCAAGGGAGTAAAAATAGAGTTTCATGCAAATTCATTCTTCTCTCCTGACTCCATTTTGAACATCTAACTGGTAAACTTCTATTTAAAAATGTGTCAACTCATTACATTAACAGATCTAAGTGTTTACATATTCATTTACTTTGACAGAGATAAAAAGCATTTTGTCTGGGGCCAAAAACTGTTATTTTGCATTAACAACAACTTCTCTTCTAATTCATGGGAAACAAACATAGTAGGTAGTAGTAGCATCATCATTTACAAGTCATAATTTCCTGGTTTTACAGTGTACATACAAAATACGCTTTTACTTTTTTAGCGTGTCAAAAGTGCCTGCTCTAAGCCATGTATTGTCTACAACACACAACATTATAATAAAGTGCCTATACATGAGTACGTACCTCCAGGACCATAGAGTTGAACTCCTTGGGTGCATACAGTTGCTTGGCAACGGCCAAGATGGTGGAGGTCTTTCCCGTGCCGGGAGGTCCATAGAACAAGAGGTGGGGCAGTCGGTCCTCCTTGACAAACTTCTGAACTGCGATTTATGTTTTCAAGAACAAGGAAATAAGAAATTATAAGAGTTGAACTACTGTACTGTCTAAGCAGTAATTAGTACTTCGGATTACTGCAATAGGTCAGGAAGATTATTGTCACAAAACATCTTATTAGCATGAAACTTCTTGACATTTGGTATTTTATTCTTCTGGACAAACTTTTAAATCACAGAGATATTATATTTGTATTGCTTTAAATTAATGCTTCAAGTGGATTTTAATTTCAACATTTAGTTGACAATTTTCACCACTTACTTGTGCAGAATCAATTATGGGCCTAAGCTGTCGATCCCAGCATCTTCATCAGGATCCGTCAGATGCTGGAATTCATTTTATTTAATTTTAGCCTATCAGCTCAGACAAAACTTCTGCAAGGATTGAAAGCTTAGACCTACATGTAGTTCAGAAGAATGTTTGTAGAGACATTTAACATTTATCATTTGGACATTTTTGTTTACATGCTATACTAAACGTTCTGACACAAAGCAATGCATTTTCATTAGACTGTTTTTTTAGCCTACAGAAAACGTGACATAAATCGTGCCTGAATTGATTTCTTGGTACCTGAAATTTTACACGATTCAGAATATGGGATCATTATCTTTGTAATCCAGAGTTGATTTAGTTCGGATGTGCAAACAAAAATTCCAAAATATCAGCAATTTTTTAGCAATAGCTGCATGATAGGCCAGAGCCTGAAATGGCCGATATACACTGTATATATACTAACAGTGAAATTGCGAGTGTGCGGTAGCGCACTCGCATTGTTAGTAAATATACAGTGTATATCGGCCATTTTACATTACACAGCTGTTGCTAAAAAATAGTGCTGATATTTCATTTTTTTTTGCCCATTATAGAGTCGATAATGATCTCACATTCCAAATCGTGTAAACATTTGGGTAAGAAATAAATTCTGGTACGATTTATTTCAGGTTTTCTGTCGGCAAAAAACAGTCTGAAGAAAATGTATTGCTTAGCCTTTGCTTCAGAATGTTTGTACAGCATGTAAACAAAAATGTCCAAATGATAAATGTTAAATGTCTCTACAAACATTCTTCTGAACTAGCTTAGTCTTAGACCCATAATCGGTTCCCATTTTGTTGCACAGGCGATGTTTTCATACTCTCATAGTCCATAGAGTATGGTATAGAATTAGAAGCAGTATTTTTCTTCACTTACTTGTGCTGATAATCTCTGTATGAGAGATGAGGTCATCAAGTTTGTTTGGTCTGTACTTCTCCACCCTGTTGGGGAAAAATATTGAGGGGTAAAAACTAAATTCCAAAACCAAATCGCACGCAAATGGGAGACATTTCTTCACCACGCGATTTCTCATTGACTCGCTTATTTGAAGAGGTTCAACAAACACCATGACACCAATTACATTTTGAACTTGTTTTCTATAGACGTTAATTCATCTATCATTACATATTTTATCTAAATAAACGCTATTTTTCGTTCATATTTCACTCTCTGTTCATCTGGTCGTGTTATCTGTCACCACATATTTTACTAAAAAAATGCTTATTAACTGTTAGCTTAGTCCCATGTGATTAATTTGGCGTAACCTTTCAGAAACACATGGGACTAAGCTCAGAACCGGCGCGAGTAATTTTGTAAAAGGAGAGGTAATCAGTTTTAAATAACCTAACCAGGCGCCGTACGTAGTACGGCGCCTGGCATACTGAGGTGTGTATACCGTGATGGTAACACTTTATAGGATTTAACGGCAAACACACTTATAAAAAAAAACACAATATCATACTTTAAATAACATATCTCGGTTCATACTTACGAATTATGTTATGCATGGGCATCAATGATCCAAATCGTAACATGTCTGATGCTCCATTCGTTTTATTTATACTGAAATTTACTATAAAACTGGCAAGATTACAGAAGTGACGAAAATGGTTTCCGAATTTGTTCGCTGCATATATCAGGTGATCAAAAACTTGTCGGCAAAATATGCAGCAACCGATCGCCCCGCGCATGCGCTATGCATTGCCGACGAGTTTTCGGTCACCTGACATTGCATGCAGCGAACAAAGACGAAGGAAATAACAGTCATCATCATCATCATCATCAATTTGAGGTAAGTTATCATTCTTTTGCAACAAATTAAATATCAAGCAAGGTAGGTTGAATGTTTAATTAATGTCTAGAACTAAAAAAAAAATAATAATAATAGATGGAAAGTTCTTGAAACCACCCGTCGGCAAATTTCCTACAAAATTTTTAACGTTTCGTCTTCACAGCGCCGTCCTACGGACGGCGCTGATCACAGTTAGTTTTAAATGAAAGCATACCCATACAACATTACCTTGGGCTTATTCATATGGATATATGTTGCTTTGGTATTCATTTATATTCCCAAAATATGTTTTTGGGGATCATTTTCCAAAGAAAAAAAAACAGATTTTTTTTTTTTTTTGCCGATCTGATCTTCTGATTTTTTCTGCATGATCGGAAATCGGCAAAAACGGTCCGATCATGTATGATCGGATCGTGATCGGCATGCCGATCCGATGATCGGTTACAGCACTAACCGACTAACCGACCATGCAGAAATAATCGGAAGATCGGATCGGCAAAAAAAAAAAAAAAAAAAAAAAAAAAAATCTGTTTTTTTTTCTTTCTTTGGAAAATGATCCCCAAAAACATATTTTGGGAATATAAATGAATACCAAAGCAACATATATCTAATGCTGTTAGGTAAACAAAATATCCCGTCTCGGATCCCGGCTCGTAGAAATAAAAAATGATTAACGGGTCCCGGTTCGTCCCGGTTCCCTTGTGAATGAGCAAAAACACTGCCTGTACCCATGCACACACAGTTGCTATTTTGGGGAGTTATGACGAGACATACATATTAGCCAAGGTTCAGTGGGCATGCATATCATACCAAACTCACAACCACATGTGAACTCAGGGCCTGTGTAAGATCATGTTTGGGCGAATTTGTTATGACTACAAGAAACACGATGTTTAAAAAGTTTGTCCAAACAAAATGGGCGGCAGCATTGGGGTAATTTATTTTGGGGGGTGTGCCAGTGTTTGGGGCAGAGTTATGTGGGGTTTATTTTTATAGTTATGTTCAATAAAGCATACACATGAAAAGCCAGTTCACAATATATGTTTGTGGGAGTCAAGAAAAATACTAAAAAAGTATATTCAAAGGCTGGGGGTAAGCATTCCAACAGGTGGGGGCATTCTCCTTAAACCCTTTGTATAGCTCTGCACAAATTCAGGTAATTGACTTCAAGGCTCAACCTGTTTAAACATTGTGACCTTCTCTGCTCCTGGTCCTAGCCACAAGTCGTAAATCTGTCATACCTACTGCAAATTACTTGAGTTGATCCCATTTTTTTCTTATATGTACAGTATACAAATTTGTTATTATTACTGGAAAAATGGGTTGCCAAAACGAGAATTATAGAAAAAAAGGGCCATTTCTCGGACCGCTAATTTCCCGGTTGAAGGCCATGTTCGCCGGGAATTCCCTTCTCGGATCGGATCGGATAACAGCACTACATATATCCATATTAATAAGCCCAAGGTAATCTTGTATGGGTATGCTTTCATTTCAAACTCATTACCTCTCCTTTTACAAAATTATTCGCGCCGATTTTGAGCTTAGTCCCATGTGTTTCTGAAAGGTTACGCCAAATTAATCACATGGGACTAAGCTCAAAATCGGCGTGAGTAATTTTGTAAAAGAAGAGGTAATCAGTTTGAAATGAAAGCATACCCGTACAAGATTACCTTGGGCTTATTAATAAGAAAAAAAAAACGATTTTTTTTTTTTTTTTTTTAATTTTTTTATAGCCGATCATCCGATCCCGATCATCGATCCGATTTCGAAGATCGATAAAATTTTGCCGATCCGATCAAACGATCCGATCATCAAGGTCAGTTACAGCACTAGTTTTACTTTTAGGTTAGCGCCATTTCAGTTTACAATGTGAACAACCGGGCGGAGCGAGAGCAGACGACTCGCGGGAAGCGACGGCTGCAAAAGTGCAACAGTGAGCTAGCAGACGATGTCATGTAGGTTACCGGAATACGGTGGGCAAGTGTCCCTCACTCACTGGTGAAACACGATAATGCCAAATAGTATTATTATAATTTATATTAAATTTAAAATAAATGATTTAATTTTTCTGACAGCTGACCGGATTTATATTTTTATATAAAGCCGCCCGGCCATGCAACGACTACAAATACACACAACATTCAAGTAAATATTATGTTGATTATAATGATCTCAAGTCATGCAAGTCAACTGTTGCAACTGCAAATTGTCAAGTTGTCTGTCTGTTGACTATGAAACACCAGTCAATGAGTATTTTGCAATTGCACAGTCCCATACGTAAATATTCATGTTGGGTTTGATATTACAATAACAACGTTTCGATATTTCTAGGTCCAAAATGCTATTTGTATGATATATGATACAAGAGCAATGCATATAAATACTGAAACACGTGTAAACTACTACTAAACAACAACACGTCACGATTAAATTGCTTACCAGGGAAGATTTTTGCTTTCCTTTTCTCCACTCATTTTGGCTGGTTAATAATTATTGTGGTAGGCCAATTTATTTCGCGCGCCGCTAAATGCGGAAGCGCTTGGCGGGTCTAGTCTGCGCGCGGCGGCGCGCGCTGCGAAAGATACGGGCAATTTTGACCTTTTAACTAATTGGTCTGTCTTGGACGCTTTCATTTTAATAAAGGGATGTATATATATAAAATATATATTATGTCTTATTTTTTTACAAATACACATGTATTCACTCTCTTTAACAAATTATGTTATAATATTATCAATATAAAAAATAAATTGTGTATCACGATATTAAAACAAATTATAATACAATCTCTAAAACATACAGTTTTATCAAAATTATCCCTTCATCAATTATGTAGCTGCCCTTACTACCTGCTACCTGCTACCCACAAGACGTAGAATTGCTCTAGCGTATTGCTTCGGTACCCGAGCCCAGCATGCCCGGGGAAATCACTTAACATTTTCCGATGACTTTGACCGCTGCTGTTTTATAGGTACCGCGCTCGCAATGGTGCGCTCGCACATGCATGCATCGATATATATACACTGCATGCCGTATAGAGCTAGCTAGCTAGAGATGAATATGTACGTCGTATACGTTCGCGTAAACGCGGAACATATAAGTGTACACACATATAAACAACGCAATATTTGCAACATATATATATTACTCATTGGACGATATACTTCCGCAGTTATGATGTAAACGTTGGTATAATTTGTCTGGGCTGATACATTAGAAATGCATAATTTTTGGATTATTTCGCCACGCATCGATCTCGTTTTTGTACTCATCGATTGAGTGGATATTCTACTGTCCTGACCGACACATTTGGAAGGATTTAACGATGGCTGGAGATGGCCTTTCTGCCCTGGAAGATATCCAGTCTGTTGTCAATGGACGGATCGCCCATTTGGACGGCTTGCGTGGGCTGCCGACAAGCGACCTCACACAGCACGAAATGAGAAAAGTCGAGGTAAACATTCGTAATTCTCTCGGTCGGACATCCGGGGATTTTCACTAGCGAACGGTAACTTCCGCTTAACAACCGAGCGCGAAGGGGCAAACAAAAGCGGACTCGCCATACGGATTTAGCGGTATACCAGGCGTATACCACATGTCATGCCTGTGTAAGCCGAAGCTCGGGCGGAGCTTTTGTCGCACGCGCGCGCACGAATCATGCGGCGATACAGGAGTTACACTACCAGTTGTTGAGATGTGCACATTTATTAATTTCGGTCACATTCGGGTGATTTTGTATTCTTATTGCAGATATTAATACAGTTTTCAAAATTTCCAACCATATCCACTAATTTTGAGCTGGAAAATGACTGATGATAGTGACTGATGTTAGTGATACTGATAGTTAAACATTTTCCAATTTAATTTTGGTCATTTGGATCAATTTTTATTCAGATTTCTCAGAATTGTTTAGTCTAGAATGTTTTGAGTAGTGTTTAACTATTACTTAATCCCTTCTAAAAAATGTTCATGTGAATATCTTACTATTTTATAGTTATACTACGGTCTATAAATCCTAATCTAGAATTGAAATTCCTAGTTTTGGTTTACGCAGGAAATGTGTAACAATTTCATGTAATTATACCCGACTTGTGTCTTTCTTTGATAAAATTCATTATTAACTTGTTTCTTCATTTTTTAAAATTCTAACACAGGAAAATCATATAAATAATATGAATGCTTACCTCATGCTGGCAACGGCAGTGCGAGGTCGAGTTGCCATCGCTAACGCCAACCCGTCCTGGGACAAGACGCAAGGTTGCTAACGTCAGCCTTGTACAACGATGCAAGTTTGCTAACGTCAAGCTTGCTTCATGATGGATGTTTGTGAGGTACAAGGTCGCTCACGTCGACCTCACCTCGGGTTGAATGATTTTGATGTGTCATGTTAGATTTTTTCTTTATTTATTTTCAACATATTGAACAATAATTATGATTTATACAAATTGAATGATAAAGAAATATATTCATTGCATAATTATAAACATTGCATGATTAGGCTACTGATAAATTGATCAACATAATTAATAGTAAAGACTAAAGGAGAATAAAACACATCTTTTCAAAACATGGGTAAATATTATAATGAATATGTTGCTACCTTCAACTTTTATATGTTGGGATGAGATTTAAACTGTCGGGTGTCAAGTTTATTATTGCATGATTTGTTCCACCTGTTCTTTAATTGCTGTTCATATTGCATGCCATGTTGCGTACATGTCTTTTTAACTTTCATCTTTTATTCTAACATGAAATGAAATTGCAAGTACTATAATAATGTTGCACTTTATTACACATAAAGAACAACCAGGCGACATGAAATGAAGTTATACAAACTTGTATTGCGCAGATCATTTATAATCAAAGTTTGCAGATAATAGGGTAATTAAAAACAAATGGGTACTACTGGGAACTATCTTGTTCATCGCCGAATCAATATCGGGAAGAATGATATGTATGTGTGGTAACGCTGCGTTATGAAATTACCTACATATCTTTTAAAGACCCCCATATCAGTGGGGTAGTAGCATATGGTCAGTCTGATTGGGGGTACACTAAATTTATTGGGGGAGGAGGGGCACACAGTATACATTCCTTTTTTTAAATGTCATCTCATGTTTTATATTGTTTTCTTTTCTAGAATAAATGGGGTGCATGTGCCACTATCCTATTATATCTTTAAATTACTTATCAATATGGTCACATGGTTGATTCAAATAAGCTCAAGATCAAAAGCGACTTGGGAAGTAAGTACTATGTTGTGTCGCTCTTTACAAATCTGGTGATTAACATTCATCTTTTGAAGATCATATGTTGTCGGTTATTTCTTACTTCTCCTGAAGTAAATATAATCTGCCGAGCCCTGTAAAATAAAAGAGAAAAAAATCAAGGTAAGATGGGTTGATAAAGAATTCATCATAATGTCATAACTATTATAAACGTTTGTTTATTTTTATTTAGCCTAGTTTAGTCTTAACAAAACTTATAAAACTAATCAGCCTAGATTATTAAAAGTATATAATTATTATTGTATTAATACTAATAGATATGTATTAATTTATTAAATACAATATATCTATTTACATTTCCTGATATCATGCATAAATTCAATCGGGACAGCGCGCGATTGACATGCAATCGCCAATCACCGTGGCCGCTGGCTGCGTGTGTTGCTGTACTGTGCACTGCACCGCGCCGCACGCATCGGCTAAACGATCCCCCGCCGATCCCCATCGCGAAGATCGCTAGTGAAATCGACGGTCACAAAACGCAATGCAGAAAGTGACCATGAAACATCTGTTTTTTCTGGATTTTGGTAAGACGTTTAAAAAAACTAACTTCAGATTTGTGATCTGTGATTATTGTTCTTCATTTTGATATGTAATTCGCCCCGATTTGTTGAAGTTCAGAATGTACATGAGCGTGCTAACTAATGTCAAGAGTACTGCACAGTACAGTCAACACTCGCTCGCGCTAATTGTTTGCCCCTTTGTCAAAATGGCCGATCGCGTAGTTAGGGAAATCACGTGACTGTGACGTCATGCCGACCGCGAGAATGCGATACTACTAGTACTAGTACTATGACTAGTAATTTTGTGTATGAACTGTTTATTACCTTACAACATTTGTCACAAAATAATCACTTTGCATATAATTTGTAAATATCATTATGCATTTTAGACTCTATGTTTGTTATTTTAATTCAATTTCAAACATTGACTGATTGAGTGATTTGAGTCATAATTGATATCCCACGGGCCGGGCACGGCCACACCACACAATTTCAATTTTCATTTATTTGGAAATTTGTAAATGCATTTTATTAATGTTTACATGTTTACTGGAAAATAGAAATTGTATTATTAGTACAATTACAAACTAATGAATCAATTAATTAACATGTTTGTGTTCCTTTTCCTAATCCTAACCTACATTATATATTTTGCTGCGCTAATCAAAATAATGATGGCGATGCCGATGATGATGTGTGAATAATAATGATTATGTATGCAGAACTTGTAATATTGATATGCCAATGACGACGATGATTGATACTGATTATGATGACGTTGATGATGATAAGGCTGTGAATGGTTGTGCCAAATGCTGATGAGTGCGATGACAGTATATCAACAGACTATAGAAAATGATTAACTATCTTACGTTATTCAGGCATACATGTATATATATAGAGTACAAGCTTGAAATTAGCACTGGAAATGAGCTCTGGCTCATTGGGCGGAGTGTGTACTTATCTTCAAGCTCAAACTCAAAGCAGCACTTTACTGGAACGAGACATTCTAAGACTAGTAAGATTAATTCTGGGATGGATTAAAAGCAAAATTTGATAAGCCTCTATCTATTCTACTGGCCTGACTGGGCCACCAGGAAAAAATTTTGCTTCTGTAAACTTGTGTACACACATGTACAGTACATATAATTAGACGTAGAGAGTGACCAAGAAATGTTATCAGTTTGTAAAATCAGTAGAACAGAATATATTTACAAGTGATCCCTCATACTGCCGCAATTAGTGATCAGATGATCTTATCAAGCCATCAGTGTCTAGACTGTCTAGTAGTGGATACATCATACAGCTAGAAAACATGTTTACAATTCACGATCGGTTGAGAGCTCTAGAGAAGGGCGCTACGTCACTTACACATGTATACAACTTTGGAGATGATCGTTCATATTTAAAGTTGGGAACTGGGAAGCCCTGTAGGAAACAAATTTAGCTCTCTTTTTATATTAATTAGTAAGATAGATTTCCCAAACTATATGTATTTTACAATTTTGCATGAAAAGACAATATTGATCATATTATGAGCTATACAAATAGACACCTTGATACTGATAGGTAATCAGCGACATAACATTGTGAAAGGCATTATTTTGTAAAAATACAACATGTCAATACTTTTGTATTTTCGCAAACTTGTTGTATTCATTACATTTTGCAGTGCATTGAAACTTGTCATGTTATGCACTATGTACTATGAGTAAAGACTGTACTGTTCGGCACAGATTGTGTGCTGTATTATAGCCTGTACCATCTGCACACTGCTGGTGCGTATAGTTGAATACATTGTACCCTAGTACATGTAGGTATGTCCACGCAAGGTCAGGCATTGTATAGTGCACTGTGCACAGGAAACTGGGAACTTTTTAGAGTAATACTGTCCTCTTTTGGAGGCTAACATTCACAATTTGCGGGATTGCTGTCTTACGGACTAGTCTGGGAAAATTAGGACTTGAGAATATATTTTAATGGAATTATAAATTAATAGTTGATAAGTGTGTGTAGTACGAATGCATGATTGTGTGCTACTGTACTGTAGATGTATGTCCGTGCAAGGTCAGGCATTATAGTGCCTTATGCACCTGGAAACTGAGAACTTTTATAAAGGTACTTTTCACATTTTGCAAGCCAGTAGTGGACATATATTGATACCGTGTGTAGTTAGTATGATGCATTGTGTGTTACAGACTTACAGTCTATTGCATACTGTACATGTATGTCCACACAAGGTCAGGCATTATAGTGCATTGTGCAGCTGAGAACTGGGGATCCCTGGGCAGAGGGTCAGACTGATTGTTCATTAGGGGGACAATTGCCTTTTTTTGTAATCAGCCTGGCCCAGACAATTTATCCTTTAGATACAGCTCTCTCACTCTCAGTTAACAGGCCTTGCTGAGCTGATTAATTGAAAGGACCCTGGATGAACCCCCAGGGTTACCCTGGACCAGACTTGTGTTCCAGGGGGGGGGGGGGGGGGGGGACAAAATAAATTACTTAGAGGGCTACTCTTCAAGCTTCTGCTCATGAATCACTCTGAAATTTGTTTTGAATTGAACTAAATTGACTCTTTTATGTGTTTGGGCATTTCAGGTGGTGATGGGGGGAGCTGTGTGAAGCCCATTTTTATACAGTATGTCCAGTCCGAAATGAGCAAGAAACTCATTTCAAACCCTGCATTCTGGTCAAAACGAAAACTAGATGGTCAGGCATTTCAGTGCTCGAAATTAACTGGCCCGGGGCCACTTAAAAAATCAGCCTCGGGCCACCAAAATTTAAAATTGAAGCTAAATTTCCCCTGGCCTAAATGGGAATACAATATATATATAGCAGAATTTGTAATGTTTTTATTTGTTTGGGGCCACTAGAGTTTGTTTTTACCGTCCCGACTGGGCAATATGGCCAACAAAGTTAATTTTGTAGCATTGGTCAGGCATTGTCCTTGGTGTATTGTGTGCATGCCTGCTTGGGTCCAGGACACAAGGTCACACTGGATTGTTCAAAGGGGGACAATTCAATCAGACAAGACCTGGACTGGAGACAACGATGGTCCCAGTCTACAGATCAGAGCTGTCTCGGGTCACAGCTCTGAACTGAAAAGACCCTAGGAACAGACCACAGTATGGTTACCCTGAACCTAGCATGACTTATTTTACTTTATATGAAAAACTGTTCACAGTTTTCAAACTTTGGCCCTCTTGGGAAAGTTGGGATAGTAAAGTTCAAAGAAGTTGAATAAACTTGCCCAAATAAAGTTGACTACTCTAGGATATTTTCTCTTAAATACTGGCTTTAACTTGCCCTAGACAATCGGGCAACTGCATTTTGTACTTTTATAGCACGTGAAGTATGTATTTAAGAAAATTATTGGTTAATTCTCTTCAACTATTGAGAGCAACAATGGATTTAAGGAACCTGGTGGCCCCAAACAAAGATGACCAATAAGACTTGTAGGTAGGCTACATTTGACCACAGTGCCAGTGGGAAACACAATGGGAATATTGGGCCAAGAACCATAAAAGAGATCTACAGTTAGGTCTAGCAAAGGAAGAGATTACAAAATCCCACAAAGAATCATGTAAAGCTAGTAAAAAAAAATAGTAGCACCATTGTTGAGATATCGATATCTATAGGCCTTTTATACTGAGCACAATGATGTACAGAGCTCTAGTCTAGATAGAACTCTACTAAGTTGTACAATAAAGATATACATGTAGAGGTCTAACAAAGAAAAAGATAACATTCCCACAAGAAATCATGTAAAACTAGTAGCACTATTGTACAACAACATAGATTTATAGGCCTTTTATACTGTGCACACTGAATACATTGGGGTACACAATGTATACATCTAACTGTATAATGTGTACGAGCTACGTGTATGCTTGCTTATGAACATACCTTATAAGAAGGTGCTGGGCCAATTTTACTCCTTAGACTGATAGACTCTACCCCGTGGACATGTACATAGACTAGTTCCAGAGTTCAGTGACAGGAATAGGACGTTGGTCTAATTGGTTAGCCGTCAGAGTTCTGCCCGTCTTCAGACGTGCCAGTCACGGGTCGTGGACGTGTCGTGGGTAGTGTGTTGGGTATTAGAAACACCATTAAAAATGCAAGTACACATACATGTACATTTCCGTGTAATTAATAGGGGTAAGGTGCCAGACAACCCTACCCCCCCCCCCCCCCCCCCTCCAAAAAAATAAAATAAAATAAAATAACAAAACAGAAATCGTAAATGGTTGACAAAATTAAAACTGAACACTAAGCATAATATTGAATGATTTTAATTGTGTGCAAAGTCTGTCCTTGGTGGATTATGGATGCCATTATACTAATACCTATAGATATATTAGGCCCCACCAAGGTACCTGCACTTTTTATCCTTTTACCGAGAAATCCAAGACCAGGGTTGCGCTCTCAATTCTTTGAGGCAAAAAAGAAACTTAATTCTTTGCGGCTAAAAAGAAAATAAGGCTGACCTTGTGTTTGCTCATAATTCATACAAATTTCTTTGAATTTCAGATGACTTGTACCACTGCTGTTAGAGGCCTGCACTTAATTCATATTCTAATGCAAAAACACAAAAGGAAACTTTACATCCAGATAATGACCTTGACTAATATTGGTTTAAACTTTTAAAATTAACATTTTGTCATTAACAATGTCATGCAACTAACTAATACAAACTAAATGCTGTTTTTTCTTTCTTTAAAGCGGCCTTGTCATGCCCATAAAAGGGTACGGAAATTGTTGATGGTAATTTAATTATTGGTTTTTGTGAACTTTCATTTTTGATATATTTGGGGCAAAGTATCTTGGTGATACAGTATACATGTATGTAGATTGAAAAGTTTGCAAGAAATTATGGAAAGATTATTCAATTGACTTTTACTCATGCTTCTCTGCACTCAGAACCATTTAATTTGATGTTGTTTCAATTATTGAAGTAGATCTAATGTATATATTTTTGATGATGATCAAACTTGTGTTTCATTTATTCAGTTATCCTATTTGAAAAACCGAAACTTGTCCCATGCTTTTATTGTTAGAGTTCCAAGTCAATTTTGAGGATTTGGAGGACAATGTTACTAAATCCCTTTAAAGGGATCTAGTAACTTTGTTGAGATGTGCAAAAACTGATGAATGGTTGATGCAATGTATACTGTTGTTATCTCATATGTCCTCAGGGTATTGTGTGAAAATTTCAGGTCAAATGGACAATGTATGGCCAAGTAATGAGCGAAAATGCAAAGTGATATTGGGTGATATTCACCAACTCACTGCATTCACTTTGTACAGGGATGAAAATCTCGCCCGGAGATTTTCTTATCTAAATACTTCAATCATACATATCTTTGTAATGAAAGGGAAATTTGAAAAACCGAAAGCTGTCCCATGATTTTATTGTTAATACGAATACAACAAGGTATAAAGGAACCGCTAGAATTACAATTTTATTTTGAGGATTTGGACAATGTTACTAAGTCCCTTTAAAATGTATGCATTTCCCAAGATGTTACTTCTGAACTCTTTGAAGAACAACCATGTAAATTGCCCCTTTCCCCATAACACTCTATCCGTCATGGAATGTTGTTACCATGGAAATTAGAATAAACAGTTGTCGGCTGTGGTTACAAAAACATGTAGTCCTGTAGAAATGGTTTTCTGTTTCAAAAATGTGTGAAGCTCAATGAAAACCAATGATATGATACGTTACAGGTCTGCTTAAAATGATGGAAATTTAATTGTTACATTATCCACTTTAATGAGTATAAACATTTATATTTTGTATACATGTAGTTATGGTAGATAAAAGCAGCACTTGGGTAATGGATTAATGGAATCATCTATTTATATCCATGACATGACCTGAGTCATGCGTTAGCTTGAATTCATTTACCAACAGGACTATGAGGAAATACCTTGGATCTTTTAGGGGATAAAATAAACAATTATGAATAAAGCCATTTACCTAACCCGTAATGTTTTGATTTACGCACTTTCAATGGAAATTTAAACAAACTTTATTACTAATGTTCTTTTGGATTTGTTTAATAAGGCATGCCTACATGTACAATTGGTACATAGTGATAGAAGGATAAGAAATGATGGACAATAATGCCCCAAATACCCCAAGGCCCAAATACCCCTGGCCTGAGTCATAAGTTAGCATGAAATCATAAACATGTAAAGCAATTTAAATACCCTGGATCATACAACATGAGTAAAACATATATTTTACTTTTTTGCATTGGATACAAATTTTAATTTAAGAACAATTTGTACATTACGTATAACAATTATGTAGCAATTGATTAATAAATATATAATGGTCTTTTTGAAAACAAAATAGAAGTACAGGTATGCCTAACAATATATACATGTACATGTACATGAACTCTATGAATGGTTGAAAATAAATTGATGGATAATAATGCCCAAAATACCCCTGGCCTGAGTCATAAGTTATCATGAAATCATATACCTGCAAGGCAATAAATACCCTGGATCATAATATAAGTGAGTACAGCGGATGAGTAATAAGTGAGCAATGTGTGTCCTCGATCGGTGACTAAGTCTAAGAATAAAGAAAGATTGCACCAAATAGAAACTATTCACTGTTGGTACTGTATAAGTTATATCAAGGGCTCTACCCCAAATAAATACAGTCAAACCTGTATTAGTGGCTACCTGTCCATAGCAGCCAACCTATCTATGATAGTGGCCACATTGTGGCACACCTTTTTATCCCAGGTTTTCTGGTCATTGTGTTATTGAAGTAAGGGTTAGGTTTAGGGTTGGGCAAGTTGTAGGATTTGGATTAGTGTTAAAATTAGTTGGTTGGTTTATGGAAAATAAATAAATAAACATGTTGGGTAGCAGTTGTCATAGCATGAGTATTAGGTGACACCATGAGAAAAAGAGTGTTTGTACATGTTATTTCTTTTTATGTAAAGTATTATAGCCTATACTATCAGTGATCACTACTTTGGAATGTCAGGTATTTTGCGATGCTTTGTTAGATTTCAATGGAAACAAGCTAATACCATAGTGCATATATTTGTGAATTTGGGGAGTACCTACAATGTGCTTTGTGATACTTCTCTCTTTGCATACTTTTGTATAGTCTGTTAGACCTGCATTTTTCTCTTTATTCTCTTTGTTCTCGGAAAAGTCCCTAGCTGCACAATGTGTGGTATGTGTACTCTGCCTTTTCAATGAGCTGAGTAGCTTTATCAGATGCGCATTCCTGTTGAATTTGTGTAAACATGTAATCTACATGTATGTTTAATCGTTCATTTACATTTTTGCATTTATAGGGGGGTTATTTTACAGGGTAGTAAACCATATTTTTGTTGAATCAACCACAGAATGTGTAAATTAATTATTTTGTTGTAGTGTACGAAATATAAACAACGACAGCAACATTCTAGAACAAAATCTAATTGAGTGCAAATGAACAACAGGTTTGAAACAGTTTTTGAAGCATTTTGATACATTACATGGACATGTCAATGCAAGCATCATCAACATGTAAACTCATGATAATTAGGTAGAAAAACATGAAACAATTTTGTAAATTGTAAGGTTCAACTTTCTGGAAAAACACACCTGCACACAAATGAACAAGTTTAAAACCATATACGTACATGTATACACGTATGTTTACACGTTTTCATACATGTGATGCAATCTATGTATGTGTACTGCAACATGTAAACACAGAATTTGGCTTACGGTGGACAGAAAAAAAGAAGTTCTAAGTAAAAACAACATTGTGGGGAAAAACACTTCACACAAATGAAACGTGTATAATAATAATAATAATAATACATGAACCAGGTTCATGACACATTTTCATGTATGTGATGCAATCGACAGCAACATATTATGTAAACACAGGGTAATATAATGGGCTGGTTCGGGGAATGGAGTTAGTGAGCGAGTGAGTCATGATGAACTATCAAACATTGTGCATATATACTGGAGGCCTACGTATGTATAACTCGCTGACATAATGTACGATGTCTGTGCATGGGCACAGTAAAATGACATGCTCCTATAGATATCCATGTGTATGTGACAGTATTGAACATATATAATGTGTACATTTACACTGCATTCTAATTTTGATACAGCAGATATATGTTGTACAAGTACTAAATACATGTAAGTCAAACCTGTGTATAGTGACCACTGTATGCAGGTGACCTCTATACAGGTTGGCCCCAAAAAAACGGAACGGGGCACTTCCCAAAGTAAAGTAACAAAATGATTATGTCCATCGGATAGGGTGTCTTTTCCAATGAAAAACGATACCAAGAATAGTAATTTTGGTCGTGTGGTTTTTGTTTTAGGGCGCTTTGAGTGGTACCATATCAGGTTCCCTTTTTTTCAATTTTTACCAAGTCAGTGCCTGATAAATCGCACTTACTGCCCGTCATAGCATCGAACGACGAGCAATACGCACATTATTGTTAGTGTGCCGAGAGAATGGGCATAGTTGCTCGATTCTATGACGGGCAGGAAGTGCGATTTATCAGGCAGGGCTTTGGTAAAAAATGGCAAACATGGGAACCTGACATGGTCTCACTTAGGACATCCTACAACAAAACTACTCGTCCAAAATGACTGTTCTTGGTATCGTTTTTCATTGGAAAGGACACTCTATCCGATGCCTGGACAAAATAATTTTGATACTATATTTCTGGAAGTGCCCCATTCCAATTTTTTGGGGCCACCCTGTATAGACAGGTTCCATAACATGGTTTGTCTCTGAAGTGTTAGGGGTCACTGCACTATAGGCAGGTTGGCTGCTATAGACAGGTGGCCACGAAGACAGGTTTGACTGTACATGTAGGACATGTAACTTGTTCTGCATGTTATATAGTAGCTTGTACTACAACTACATGTACATGAATACCTACAAGCTTACACTACATTTATAGCTTGCCTACATGCAGAAGGCGACAACTGACAAGCGTACCAACAGGAGTTCTGCATATTGTATGCCTACAATATTGAACATATGGACATTGCATTATGTAAGTTGTAACATACAGCTCAGCTTATGTAAATAGTAGCTTGTATCTTTTCAGTATGTACAATCAAATATGTACATAATGCAAGCCTCCACACTAACTTTCCGGGCAAGCAAAATCAGGGATTTTCAAATTCACTTGCCAGAACAGAAAATTGACTTGCCCATCATTCTGCTACAAGTGCTAGGTACATGTAATTGTACAGTAGCTCAATTTGTTTGGCAAAAGTCTCTCTTGTTTAGAACTGGAGAAATAGGAATAACATTTTACTCTCATAGTTGAACAGAAATGTTACTTGCCCGGTCGGGCAACCAGATTATAGACCATTTATGAAATTTAAACTTGCCCAACTTCAATTTTTTACTTGCCCCGGGCAATAGGGCAAGTGCTATTGTCGAGCCCTGATCATGTATGCTCTGCAAGAGAGGTAGCAACAACAGAGAAGCAAACGTACACTATGGAGTTCTGCGAAAGCCACCAAGGTTGACATTTGAACATTGGCCAAGCTGGCTAAATGCTAATGCACGATTGCCTCACAATGTATACATGCAGTCTTACATGTACTTTGCATTGTAATGTGTACATACCGGTACATATTGTACCATGCATGTATGTTGCGCTGTACAGTACAATGTACAGTATGTAGTGCTAGTTGTATTACTTGTACATGTACATGTTTGTTCACTAAAAAACATATTACAATGAACATAAAGAAAATGTATATGATTATCCAAGTATTTTTTGTGAGAGATTTCACTCATTGCACATATTATTGGGGGAAAAAAACATACTTTTCTCCTAAATCACACATAAATTTGTTAAAAAATGCATGAGAGTAGTTTTGCTTTGAATAGTCAATATCACACTGCAGATTTGTATTGTCTACATGTATATTGAACTTTGCAGTTTATGTGTAAGCTCAAATTGTTGACAAGGTTCACAAAGGCTGAATATGCCTTTAAATACTGTACCTCTGTAGAATTCACTATGAACAGAACCCTGGTTGTCCATCCTTTGGTTGCCTAGCAACGGATAGTGGGTCTGGTCAACCAAGGCCATGCATATCAAAACTATTGTGCAACAATAATGTTACATTAATGTAAAAGTAGCATTTTGCAAAATATATTCAGGTACAGACAAACCTGTGTATAGTGACCTCCCAGGAGAAGACAGGTGACCTCTATAGACAGGTTTTCCTCTGCAGGGGAACACATTTGGGGCCCACTAAGGGCAGGTTGGTTGCTATAGACAGGTGGCCACTAAGACAGGTTTGACTGTTATTGTATGTCCATCTAGTAACAGGTACAACTACAAGTTAGTCCTACATGTACATAATAGGTCAGGCCTGCCCATATCATTGCATACATTGTATGATTATTAGGGTAGTGTAATTTAAGTATGCTTCTCATAATATCACTCCCTTTAATTCCATGTTATGAGCAGTGAAAATAAAACCCTGGTCGTACAACTACTGAGACTCAAGTAGATTACACACACTGTGTGTCTACGTAATGTGTATACCTGTGTAATTGTATGTCCACCTTGGTTGCCTAGCAACATGTGGTACTAATAGGTCAGGCCAGCCCAGGCCAGGGCATGATAATTATCATGGGGAGAATTCAAGCTGCCCCACAATAATATGACCCTCTCATAACCTTCGCTGCTTGTCTGTTGGCTAGTCTGGTTTTACAGACCCTCTTTGGTTGCATTCGGACTGAGCTTATAGAGCAACTTTCCAGTATGCTGTTCCCTGTAAATGTCAATTTCTAATGAATTTGAATTTAATAGTGGAATCACAAATTATCAAATTCCCAATTTGGAGCATCGCATTTTTATATGCACTGCTCAAAGCATGAGCAATGAAACATGAACATGAAACATTATTTGATTCAGGTCATAACAAGCGTCTGAAAGTACAGACTAGTGTGCACTGAAGGTGTAAACATTCCCACCATAGCTTTCACCTGTACATTTACATGTTACATACCATACATGTATGTAAGTAATATGATGTACTTGAACTATGTTGTGCCTGCAACAGCTGCATAGTAAATCTGGATATTTCATGTAAATGTATAACTTTTCATTATGTACATAAATGTTTTCAATTGGTTATACATACATGTACATTGTACCCGTATTAACGGATGTTACCAGCGGTAACCAAAGCTACACTAATACAGATATCAAAGTGCATAGTAGTAATATTCTGACCAAAGCTAGAGAGCGCTCTACAAATCAATATACTGTAAGGTAAAATAACCAGGGCTGTAGACAGGTGACCTCTATAGACAGGTTTTATAACATTGTTATCGAATGCAGGGAATCACTTTTGGTGGCCACTATAGGCAGGCTGGCTGCTATAGACAGGTGGCCACGAAGACAGGTTTGACTGTATGTTGTATTCTTCTTTTTCGAGACTCATCCATGATCATAAATTTGCTGAATAAAGGGACAGCTTTTGTATTCCTAGACAGTTTATAATGAAATGTAATGTAATGTAATGTTTTGGGCCAGCAAAATGCATGCATGATTTGACTGGCCCGACCGAGCCATTAACATACATGATTTATGTGTACAGTACTTTTACACAGCAAACGGGTAGACAACACTTTTCTACCTGAAATGTTATGTTTGTTCATAGTTACATTAAAAAACATTTCAAATCCGGTCTATTGTTTGTTTGCACACAGATCAAGGAATACTTGGAATTATTGGGTGTGTATGAGTCTGAACTTTTCATGAAATATCAAATCAATGTGACAATGACATACATGTCATTCTCAGGGCTGTAAATATCTCACTGTACTCACAAAGTGAAAATACTTACTGAAATAATGCCAGGGAGATACTTATCTTTAAATTTAGAACTAGGCATCACATGTATAAATAAAAACATCACAAGATCATTAATACATTAGGCCAATGGGTCAGGAAAATATGCAATAATGCAATTATTTTAAGAGCAAGTGTTCACCTTTACAAGGCCTTACTTGCATACTCCAGGGATCTGGAAAAAATAAATAAAGGGGGGCCTTTGGGCAATTTAGCCCCCAAAATGCTAAAAAAAGAGACCCCCCCCCAAAAAAAAAAAATATATATATATATATAATAATAATAAAAAAAAAAAATATATAATAATAATAATAATAATAAATAATAAAATAATAATAATAATACAAAAAAAAGAATAAATAAATAAATAAATAAATAAATAAAAAATGTTAAAATTAGCACTAAAAATAAATGTTCTATGTTTTCCCTGTTGGGGAAGAACTCAAAATTACCACCACCTTCCTAATCCTATGGCAGGAGTATTTTGCGATAGATGTTAGAACAATGGGTGCAATTTTAAGTTCATTCCCAGGTGCTAGGGGTAGTACATGTAGGTCTGTGCAATAACAAAGTAAAAGTAGAATTTTGCATGTATGTTTCTAACTTTGTTTTTATAAATGCATACAGGCTTTAGAACCCATGGTAACTATGAACTATTCATCATTGTGTTTGTTTAAACTAGATTAAAGACACAATCAATGACTCATTTCCAGGGAGATATTTGTTTTGTTGTACAGTTTTATATAAGAGTTGAATACAAAGTAATAACACAATTTGTAACAATGGGCTAAGAATTACAAATATCAATTGATAATGAATTATGGGTGTGCGCAAGGATATTGATCATTCCAAATCATAACAATTTGACCAAAATATTTATAAGTACTTTATTATATTTGAGGGCTGTTGATACTGTTAAATTGCATTTGAATAATGGAAATGACTGACCCATTCACCTATTGCTAGTGAAAGATTGATTACAATTTCTTGAAATACAAAGTAGTATCTTTTCCATTTAATTGGCCATCCAAGGACATACTTGTAACCACTGGTTGATAATAAATTATGGGTGTGTACGAAGCTGTCGATTATCCCGAATGAAAATGACTTAAAAATCTATTTTAGAGCTCATGATTGAATGTCCCGACATTAAAGGGATAGTTCAGTTTTGGTATTCTAGGGCACTTCAAGAATTTTTTTTTTAATGAGGTAGTTAATAAAAAACTAAGTGTAAAATTTGAAAGAGCACACAATTTTAATCAACTTGTATTTGATCAAAATCGGTTCAGAAACAGCTGAAATATCCATAATTATATCAGATTGGAATAAATGTGGGGGACCAACTTTTATTCAATGTTCTAACAAATATTTTTAAAATGTAACACATTTGTGAAAATCTACCATAATGGTTTTAAAATTTGTTTTTGATGATCTCAATATTGAATAATTATTTTAACCAAACATCACATTCACATTTCTTGATTTTAAAAAATGGTTGAAACCTACATGTAGGGAGTCTGGAGAGCGCCCTCTTGTGTTAATGGCTGCTTTTTAAATGTAAATAGCCCTGTAACTTAACAGTGTAAATTTATTTTACTACAATTCAAGCATCCTTGAACTGTAACTAAGCTTTTAATGATGATTTGCAAGTTTGTATTACTATATAATTATATTTGACCAAAACTGTACTATCCCTTTAAAGGAAAGAAAACAATGAGTCAGTGTGACCATGAACCTACTACTGCATGTAGGTTCATGGTGTGACTGAATCATTTCCAGGGAAAGAATGACAGCAGCAACATTTCTGTGAATACAAAGTGTGACTTTTCCATCACAATGGGCCGTTAAAGTACACAAACATTGGTTGCTATGGAAATACATATGCATGCCTGCACTCTGCAGTGCAGTCAAATCCCCTTGTAGTGACTTTCTGTGGAGCAATGTTGTGAATATGCAACTACTAGTAATCATTTACTGCTACGGAGGAATATTATTTGCAGGAGAATCGCGTTAATTAGGATAAAAATGTATTATTTACTGTACATCAAATTGTTTTTAAAAATTGTATGAACAAAATCCATGTATATTTTTTTTAATATTCAAGTTGTCAATAAGTTGAAAATTATACTTTTAAATTTTTTTTTTAATTGTATGTTCTGTCATGCACAAGTCAAACAAAAACAAAAGTTGACAATAATATCTCTGAAAGAACTAGACATTTCACTTATTATTTTACTTGCCCAACCAAATATTGTACACTTTCTAAAAATTATTTTTCTTTCTGTTTTGGGCCACCCACTTTAAGTTATAAATGAGCCATGGGCGTAGATCTGTCATTGATACCTATTCACCAGGGGGGGGGGGGGGGGGGGGGAATGATCTATTCATTCACCCCCCCCCCCCCCTGATGAATGGGTATTACGTAAGTATCTACGGCCATGTTATGAGCCAACAGATCCAAAAAGTTTCTTGTGATTTTATGATTATTTTGTGACTCTGCAATACTATAATGAGGAAATGTTGATCCTGATCTACATTTATATTAATTAGAGCCCTGTTTTATAATACGTTTATTGCACTTGGAAACAATTTGAATACAATTTATGGTTTGCTGAGTCACTGAATTCATGTTGTACTACGTAGTGACATTCAAATAGTGCATTTACCTGCCTACATAGTAACATTGTATGACGTGCAAACAAAATAATTTAGGCCCCATATATTGACTCTCAAAACAAAATAATGATATCTTTTGTATCACCCAATTTAGGTTTCGGCCTTCAGAGTATGACAATTCAAGGTTTTTCTTGCTCAACTGGACAAGTAGTGAAAAGTTGATTTAGATTTTAGAGCCTTATTAATTATCAAATGATTGTACTTACAGCGTAGTTATTTATGGGTTTACATTATAATAGCATGGTGCAGTATACATGTAAATGTAATGTACTTAGTCAAGCCTCCACTCTATTTTTTTTTTCTTTACTGGGCCATTCAGGGCAAGTCAAACCGTAACTTTTCAAATTTGACTTGCCCGAACAGAAAATATACTTGCCCGCTTACTTTTAAAAAATGAGATCTACACATACATACATGTACATCAAGCAACCAAACTAGGCCATTTATAAAATGTTACTTGCCCCGGACAATAGGGCGAGTGCTACTGTAGTGTCAAGCCCTGCATTAGTAATTACAGCCAGCCTGGCATCCTGAAAGGAAATTTGTGTAATTTCTTCACCTCCCAATCTCCTGACCGCTCTCTTTCCCTTTCTATTCCGATGATCCGCGCTCGCTGAATTGGAAAATGATTGCCAGACGATAGTGGCTGCTATCGCACAGTGGCGAATATATCCTTGCGAATATGAATGTTTTTAATTCGCGGCAAATTCGCAGAAAATGGTATTGATTGGCCTGCATGGAGGAATATTGAAAAAAGTGAGGCCTTCATACCAATAAATTGACAGAATTTCTTGCAAATCCTTTGCGAATGCACTTGCGAATCTTACAAATGTCTTACAATCACTACAAATGCCTTGCCACCAATAAGAATGGGTCGCGATTTCTTGCGAAAATGTTGAGAAAACTATGAGAATATTATTATGCTTTCCTGGTGAATTTTAGGAGCATGTTCCTTACTTATATTGGCAACATTGAATGACTTTGAATGCTTACGAACACCTAAGAATAAGAATGTCTGGCAAACACTTTGTGATCGTGGCGAATTGCATTTGTAAGCCCATTCGCACACTGTGTGAGAGCAGCATTATAACATCAATTTGAAATTGAGGAGGGGGGGGGGGGGGGGGTAAAAGAGAAAAGAACAACATTTGCCTGTTCATATGGGGTATGTCCAGTATTGATAGTAAAGCAATGTATAGTCAAACCTATGAGAAAGAAAGAAAGAAAATGGCCACTATAGACAGGTGACCTATATTTATAAACAGGTTCTGTATAGTCAAACATATAGTGACTACCTATCGGAAACAATGAAAATGGTCACTGTAGACAGGTACCCTCTGTAGTCCGGTTCTATTACCCTGTTTATTTCCTAAAAATGATCGCTATTGGTGGCCACTATAGCCAGGTTGGCTGCTAACCCTGCATTAGGCAGGTAGTCGCTCAGACAGGGTTGACTGTACATGTGAGGTATCCTTTCATACCATGTATGTAGTGCTGTATTATATTGGTTATTTCCAGTTCATAAAAGATGTCACCAATAAACATCATAACAATATCATTATTTTTGTCCACATATTTTTTAATTGATCAATGTAAACAACAGTAAACAGTAAACAAACAGTTGATTACAAATGGTTATATTTAGCTGAAATTGTATAATTGCTGCAAGTTCTGGTTTATAGATTTTATAAAAGCAGTAGTATCCTTTCCAAGTCATTAAAAATCATCCCTGTGCTAGAAATGGTTAAAATGCTGGATTAAAACAAATATATTAACAGATTAAAGCGATTAAGGAATGGCCATGGTATTTACATTTCTGCTCCCTTGAATTCACTGCAAAGTATAAAAAAAATTTTAAAAATAAAACTGTCCCCCGTACTAGGATTGCTACATAAAAAGCTGGATTAATTAGAGATAATACCTGTCAACTCCACCCAGGAAAGGCGGTGGTGGTGGTGGGGGTGGGGGGGGGGGGGGGGGGGTTGGTTTGGCGATGTCAGTTTGCCCCAAGACCCAAGGCTAAGCCTACAACGCCATATAACTCTAAGTAGGAATAGCTTTGAGAATTTATTACAAGTCATATGCGTTATTATTTAGTTATCACCATCATTGTTATTATTAATCTACTGATTGTAAAACATCAATTTATTTCAATTGCTTTTAAAATCCAATTTCAGATTTATGTACATTCCAATTCTTATTTATACTCTAGTTATAATCTCTTTGTAGACCCCACCCATGAATGAAGGTGTGTGTGTGTGGGGGGGGGGGGGGGGGGGGGGGGGGTTAGTGACATTGGTGCCCTGCCCTTGATTTCAGACCAAACCTTTGGCGCCATATCAGAAGAACAGATTAAGTATAGGGCTGTGTGTGGCTGTGTGAGAGCATGGATTAGTTTGGATTAATGTGGATTAGCATGGATTAGTTGGGATTAGTATGGATTATATACATACTGTGTACGTTCAAACCTTCCCTGTGCAGACCTACAGTAACCCATTCAGGATTGGTCCCAAACTACGTAGGGAATATTGTTAATTGTTAAGGAACGCAAACATTCTTTTTATGCCTCCGCCAACGAAGTGGCCAGAGGCATTATGTTTTTGGGTTGTCCGTCCGTCCTGTTTCTTAGGGAGCCATTGTAGCCATCAAAGTTTGGGGTCGTACATGTATGGTCAAGGTCACAGGACTCAAAATGTATTTAAAATATTTTACAAAAATTAATTCAGTGCATGTTAATTTAGGCTTGATATTAAAATCGCGTGATAGTGGAGGCATAATTTTCGACTGCGCGCAGTCGAAGATCCATCTAATTTGTTCTACATCATATATGTGAATATGAAGAAGCATCCAGACCCCTATGTGTGTGTATGTATGTAGAGTGGCGTGAATCATGGTAGTGTCAGGCCCTATATATAACCAATGACTTATTCACCAAGGCCAACGAGGCTGTCCTCTTTTGGTTATTGTTTGCTTTACATGTTTTTTGTCTTTCTTGTTCGATCATCTAGGCTCAACTTGTCTTGTTTTTGTTATTGTTTGCCTAACATGTTTTTGTCTTTCATGTTTGATCATCTACATTGTAGGCTCAAACTGTCATGTTTTTATTGTTGTTTTATATGTGCTCAATCTGTTTTGTTTTTATTGTTTGATTTTGTTAGCTTAGCCAGGTTATGTTTTTGTTATTGTTGACTTCTTATTTTTGTTGTTGTTTTGTCATGAGCTCAATCTGGGCCCCATTTCATAAAACTCTTGCAATTGTTGTTAGTGTCCAATTATTGTAACTTTTTGATCAACAGCCAATCAGCATGGAGCATTACAGCTGTTGCTATGGTAGTTACAATAATTGCACACTTACAACAATTGCAACAGTTTTATGAAATGGCCTACTGTTGTTTTTGTTGTTGTTTTTGGCTTGTTATAAACTTGGCCTGTACTGTTTTTGTTGTTGGTGGTGCGTTTTTTTTATGAGCATGGTCTATTTTTCCTTGTTCACCCATGTGTGAGAAAGCTCATTGCATTGATCATTCATTTGGGAAGGACCTTGGAGCAGTAGACATCTAAAACAACAACAGAAGCTTGTGACTTGTCAGTGAGTGAGTCACTGTGTTTGTGTGTGTGTTTATGTATGTGAGTGTGTTCGGCTGTGAGTATGTTTATTAGTGTGTGCATTATCATGCATGAGTGTGTTTTGACAGTTCATACATGTACATGTAGGTGTGAATATTTCTGTATACATACCTAAATGTGTTTTGGGTACATGTTTTGTGCATTTGTGATTTTTATGCCTCCGCCAACGAAGTGGCCGGAGGCATTATGTTTTCGGGTTGTCCGTCCGTCCGTACGTACGTCCGTCCGTCCGTACGTACGTCCGTACGTACGTCTGTACGTACATCCCGTTTTCGTTCTCGCGATATCTCAGGAACCGGTTGACTGATCAATTTCAAACTTGGTATGAGGGTACATATTGGGGTGACAATGATCTGATTAGATTTTAGGGGTCATGAGGTCAAAGGTCAAGGTCACAGGACTCAATATATATATGCAAAAATGCCTCGTTCTCGCGATATCTCAAGAACCAGTTGACGGATCAACTTCAAACTTGGCTTGAATGTACATATTGGGGTGACAATGATCTGATTAGATTTTGGTGTTCATGAGTTCAAAGGTCAAGGTCACAGGACTCAATATATGTGCAAAAATTCCTTGTTCTCGCGATATCTCAAGAACCGGTTAACAGATCAATTTCAAACTTGGTATGAGTGTACATATTGGGGTGGCAATGATCTGGTTAGATTTTGGGTTCATGAGGTCAAAGGTCAAGGTCACAGGACTCAATATATGTGCAAAAATGCCTCGTTCTCGTGATATCTCAAGAACCGGTTGACGGATCAATTTCAAACTTGGTATGAGTGTACACATCGGGGTAGCAATGATCAGATTATATTTTGGGGGTCATGAGGTCAAAGGACTCAATATATGCAAAAATGGCTTGTAATGGCAACATTTCAATCACTGAATGTCAGATTTCAATCAAACTTGGTACCTGAATGTTTCTTAGGGAGCCAATGTAGCCATCAAAGTTTGGGGTCATATGGTCAAGGTCACAGGACTCAAAATATATGAAAAATAAACAATTAATTCAGTGCACATTAATTTGGGCTTGCTATTGAAATCGCGTGATAGCGGAGGCATAATTTTCGACTGCGCGCAGTCGAAGATCCATCTAGTTGTGTTTGTGTTTGTAGGGAATATGGAGAAGAAAAACATTTTGGATGCTCACTGCTGCCTAGAAATAAAACTTATAGAACATTTTTTTCTTTGAGCTCTATTAGAAAAATGTAAGGTTTCTTGATTTTGGAGCATTTGGGGGCTAAATTGTTGCCCCTTGTATTTGTTTTGTCACTGTTATACATTTCACTGTTATACATTTTATATGAATTTGTTTATTGGAGACTGTACAGAAACATGGAGGGTCAATGACCCTCTCGTTCGTTCCAAGCTTGTGTGATAACTGTGTTTTTTTCTCCCACGCTTGTTTACGGCTTGTTTTCATTTTTTCAGGATGATACGCAAAAAAATAATGATTTCTAAGCCACCTCCGTCTTAATTAGATTCTTGTGCGAGTAACGATCATTGGGTGAGAATCTAAGAATCAGAAGGGCGTTACGTCCATTTTTTTAAAAATAAATTTAGTTATGCATACCATCTTGCAGGTTGTATCCTTCTCTTCATGTTGCCAAATTTCAGATAATAATTATTCATGTTTTCTGGAATATATATGAAAAATAAAAGAGAGCTATATTTGGAATTCTACAAGTACAAGGCTCCCTAGACTTAAAGGGATCTAGTAACTTTGTTGACAAGTGCAAAAAGTGAAAGTAATACAAAATGTGTATTGGTGTGATCTGATATATATGTCCACAAAGTAATGTGTGAACATTTCACGTAAATTGGATGTTTGGATGTTTTTTGGCAGAGAAATTAGCAAAAATACAAAGTGATATGCACTAACTCATTGCACTTACTTTGTACACAGCTTAAATTCTCCCGTAGACACTGAACACTTCAATCGTTGCGTAAATATCTTTTGAACGAAATGGAAATTTGAAAAACCGAAACCTGTCCCATCCTTTAATTGCTAATATGAACATGACAAGGTATGAGAGAACCACTAGAGTTTGTAGTAAGTTTTTAGGATTTGGACAATGTTACTAAGTCCCTTTAAAACGTGATTGTGAGGGAAGTACAAAAAGGTGACATAGCGCCCTTCTTGTTCTCAAGTGAAGATGTGCGCTCCATGTTAGCTTTCATGGCACTCTCGTTCTAAGCCAGTAATGTGTTTGTCTGTTCCACACGCTTGTTGACAACAGCTTGTTTACTATTTGCCAGCGTATCTCGGGCAGCCTTTAAAAAAAAAGGGACTTGCTGTATTAACCGTCTCGGCTCCAGACGCTAGAAATAATTCTTGGTTATTTTACTATATACATGACCTAAAATATCATCGGTGAATGAAATTCAAGGAAAATTACCATTTAATTTTCAGGGGGCTACTTTTTAAGCTCGCCTGCATGAAGAAAAAAAAACACTCTAAAATTTGTTTTGCAGTGAACTCTAGAGCTCTGCAAATTTACAGCTGTTTTTTTTTTTAGTATTTCATATGTAATATTTGAGCAAACTCATGTCATTATATTAAAGGGATAGTTGAGTTCTGGTAAGGAGAGTACAGTTTTAGTGAAACTGAATTTTAGTAACCAAAACCTGCATCATTACATTACAAACTAATAGTTATAACTAGAAAGGAACACAAAATTACAAATGACGTAGTAAAGATCATGTTATCATTCAAAAAGAGCCGTTAAAACGTAAGAGGGCGCTCTCTAAACACTCATCGGTTTCAACCATTTTGAATAAAATATTGTGCATGTGATGCTTTGTTGAAATAGTGATTAGATAGAGAAATAACCAACAACTATTTAAATACCTATTTTGTAACTTTTTGAAAAGAGGAAGCATTTTTTTGAATTTTTAACGGCTGGTTCAAAATTCTCGAATAAACCCGGGCCCCGGGTTTATTACAAATTGTTATATTTGGGCAATTCCGGATGAGAGAGGCCAAAAATGGAAAATTTAAAAGTTTATGAAATACAATTTCAAAGCATGTTTTGGGTGGACAACGTCCTATATATTAGTGAATAGAAGACCGTTTGTGTATAACTTAATCTGTTTTTCTGAAAGCAGTGTTTGAACTTTTTGGGTTTTCTAGGCTTCAGAATTGAAAAAATGACTAAATTCAATACCAAATCAATAAATCATTGATCCCTGAACTTATTCCTTTATATACTTTGCAGTTATACTAGTATATGGATAATCTTCTTATTTTGTAAAGCACTTGTTCCAACCGGAACCAATATTTCCTGGACAGAATGACCAAATCTACTCCAATTTGTATGTAATTCCGTTACCGAAATTCCAAGAAAGTTTTTTTAAAGAACTTTAATATTGATGAATTATTCTGTAATTGTAAATCCAATGCTAAAATATGTGTCCTTGAAATCCCAAACACCCAATTCTTTAATATCTTCACCCATTTCTATGAAAACATCGGTAACGGAATTACATGGTAACGGAATTACACCGGTAACGGAATTACATCGGTAGGGGATGCAACATTAATTTGACTTCATAGTGGGTAGGAAGTTTTTGAAAGAAAGGAACTCCACCTGCTATACAGGGGGGAAAACAAAATCCAACTTCTGATGAGTAAAAAACAAATTATGAATATAAAGGAAGATATCAAATGAGATAGATCCTCTCTTATGACCTTCTGTTCTTTTGCCAAAAAAATAGTTGAGAAACAGTTTATCTATTAAACATATGTCAGGCATAGTTTTCACAAAGTATAAACAAACAAAATCTTGCAGTCTTTGGCAAGAAAATAAAAAATAGATCACCCAACCCCAACACCCTCCCCTTGTTGAAGTCTAAGACTGCAGGTAGTATTGAGGAAGATAGTGTCCAAGATAACAGCAAGAACACTCAGAACAGAGGAAAAAGCAACAACACAGTCTATAATACGGACTTTTCGATTTGTACGTTCACTAGTGGACTGGTACAGTGACGTCATGTTTTGAAGCAGTGCGCATGCGCATCTACGTGCCCGTCGTTCGTACCAGATATCTAATACGTGTACACCCCTGTTTTGCCGTCGGTCTAGATCTGTGACGACAAGCACTATTTGGCTACTAAAAACAACGTCATATATAGCTGTATATATATTTCTTGTTTCTCTGATGTGGTCTCTGTAAACAGGTTAACTGAACTATATGATTTAAATGAACTTGTCTATAAAGGTTACCTGTTTATAGCGTCCACTCTTCTTGTCTGCATTGGGTGGTCACTATACACAGGTTTTACTATCTCATTTTAATTCTATGGAGTCTGTCAATAATAAGTTACCTGATTATAGCGCCCACTTCCAATGATTCATTTGGCTGGTCACTATACACAGGTTTGACAGTACACTGTGTTATGAAATTTGTCTATAAAGGTCACCTGTTTATAGCGACCACATGTCTTGTTGCACTTGGGTGGTCACCATACAACGTTTACTATACATGTATATGATTTTATGGAACAGGTCTATAAGGGCACCTGTTTATTGCGGCCAATGTTCTTGTTTTCCTTTGGTGGTCGTTATACACAGGTTTGACTGTAAACAATATGTTGGCACCTGTCTATAAAGGTTTACTTGCAATTTAGTGTCGATTGTATTGTTTCCATTGAGTGGTCACTATACAGAGGTTTGTCTTAATAAGATTTTATAGAACCTGTCTATAAAGGTCACCTGTTTAGAGCGGCAATTTTGTTTTCATTCAATCTGGTGGTCATTATACACAGGTTTGACTGTAAACGGTATTTCGGAACCTGTCTACAAAGGTCACCTGATAATAGCGGCCAATTTTCTTGTTTTCCTTTGGTGGTCTTTCTACACAGGTTTGACTGTAAACGACTTTTCGGAACATGTATTTAAAGGTCACCTGATCATAGTGGCCAATTTTCTTGTTTTCCATTGGTGGTCATACACAGGTTTGACTGTAAACAATATTTCGGAACCTGTCTATAAAGGTCACCTGATAATAGCGGCCAATTTTCTTGTTTTCATTTGGTGGTCTTTACACACAGGTTTGACTGTAAACGGTATTTTGGAACTGTCTGCAATGGACACCAGTTTATAGCGGCCAATTATTCATATCCCTTTGGTGGTCATTATACACAGGTTTGACTGTATGTTGGCACCTGTCTATAAAGGTCACTTGCAATCAAGTGTCAATTGTATTGTTTCAATTGAGTGGTCACTATACAGAGGTTTGTCTTAATACGATTGTATAGAACCTGTCTATAAAGGTCACCTGTTAAGAGCGGCCACTTTTCTTCTTTCAATCTGGTGGTCACTATACACAGGTTTGACTGTATTGGATATTAAAACCTTTTGTTTACAAAACTAATCTTCTATTCTCTGCAAACTTCGCACGAGCAATGCATGGCGTAACTATCCCGAGACTTGAACGCGCGTCGTCGTATGAAATCGAAAAGGTAAATAGCAACATTCAACGTGCCTAGTCAACTCAATGTGGTACTTCACTGGGACGATAGGTCAACGGTCCTCGTATCAGCGATCGAAAACTCCCTATTAGCAATGTCATCAGCAGCGGCATGGAGGACCTCAAATTGAAATGGGTGGTAGTTCAACACTGCAAAGAAAACAATGCCAAAAAATTAATTGGCCAAGTGAAGCAAACAGTACCAGAGAAGTATGGTTGGCCACATAGTAGATGACTTTGGCTTGAAATCTCATCAGTTGCTCAACTTGAGATTGGTCTAAAAAGACCAAGACTACCAGTACCACTTTGCGCCAGCAGGAGTATTGAGTATAAAGTTTCATCTCATTATCTAGTCAATCCCTTGCTTCTGCTTAAAAGCATTAAGACAATGGGCCCTTTGAAATTCTGTCAATATTATAAGAGGTCACCTGCAAATGTCCAGGATGATCCAGACACAATTGGGCTGATGACAGACTATACTTCGGCTATATTTCAAAGGGCCCATTGCCCTGTTGCCTAATATCAGAACTCAAGGGATTGACTAGATAATGAAAGGAAACCATTCAAATATTATAGCACCATACAGGAACTACACAATAGGTCTACTGGTGAATATTGTTACCGGTAGGTTTTGTCTTTTTAAGCCAAGCTCAAGTTGAGCTACTGATTTGAGAATTCGGGCCAATTACATTATTCACAGGTCTTAGATATATGTAAAAGAGCCACAAACAGACAAAATAGATATATACTCTCCTTCATATAAATGCATGTATCATGCTAACTTATTCACTGGCTTTAAAATGTAGCTTGCCAGTATTATTGCTGATGAATTAAAGTTCAGACAATAAGATTGAACTCTATCCTTGCTGGCCATTTGACTTGTCAGTATTGTAACATACTTTGTTAGTACAATTTATAAATAAGTTTAGGATTTTTAAAACTTGAACATCTTTAATATCAAGTTGTACACATTGTGCATTACATAATATACTACAAACAAATAATTGTATTCCTGATACATGTATCACCTGATATCTGACTATAAATTAATGTTCTTGTACATGCTTCTAACAATTTATTATGTCCAAATTGCATCAAGTATGTGTACATGACCAAAAAAGTGTCTTGGTAGTATTCTTCAGTAGTAGTGATTTTGATCAGATGGATGAGTTTAATTTAGAACAATTTAGTAGATGGCATACAGGTAGACATTATTTACAGGTCTAATAGCATATCATATATACCCTCAATGAGCCACAAATGGACAGAAGAGATACACTTTCCTTCATATAATTACTCATAACATACTAATTAGTTTCATGGCTTTTAACTTCCCAGAATTATTGGTATTAACATTCAGACAATAGGATTGAACCCTATCCGTGCTGGCCATTAAAGGGTACCACCACCCAAAAATAATATTCTAAATTATAGAAAGGTAACATCTTTAGTATTCCATTCCTTCAACAAGCTCACAAAAATATGTTTTCAGAAAAAAATATATAATTGGAAAAAGCATCACCATTCTCAACCATGCTTTCATGCGGTCTGAATTGCGAAGACTATATGCGTGCAGACCCAGAGCGCTCTGTGCAGAGCGAACGAATCATCCGGGATTCTATTGACGTACGCGTGAAAGCATTGGCGCACTCGCAAATGCTTGGCCCGTATGGAACCAGGAAATAGCAGTGGTTCCGTAAGTGGTGGAAATTAATTGATTTGTTTATGAATTACACAACCCTTTGCAAAATGTCGGGTATCTATTTGATATCACAAAACGGTACCAAAACATATAATAATGTGTTGTCCTTTGCCTGGTGGTCCCCTTTAAACTTACCAGCATGGTTACATACTTTGTTAGTACATGTCCAATGTATAAGTCTTCCCAGGGTTTTCTAAATTCTAATATCAAGTTGTACACATTGTGTATTGCATGATATACTTCAAGCAATTCATGTTACCCTTGATACATGCATCATTTGACATCTGACTTTGATTTATTGTTCTGCTAAGCACTTGCTTCCCAATCTGTTTTGTCCAAATTGCATAATATAAGGAAGTGTACATGATCAAAAAAGTGTTTTTGTAGTATATGTGTATGAAATACTTTGGTAGAAGTGATATTTATCCAATGGATACGTATAGTTTAGAAGAATTTGTGGATAATTGACAAAGCAGTGTTACTAGTGTAATTCCGTTACCATGTTCATTAGATAGCTTTCTAGTATAAATAGAGAAATATGTGACCATTGATTTGAGCCAGGACTGCAGAGTTTGATAACAAGGACTATGTAAATGAAGACTGACTTGAATTTCGCAAATACAAATAGTTATTTTTTTAGAAATTTCACACTGCGTTACCAAATTAACAAATTAAGCAGGCGTATTCATATATTACTTCATAATTTGGCATAAAAGTATCTTGCATTTTGGTTTTTATAAATGTTTGAACATAAAAATAACATTTTAAAGGGATTTTAGCTTATCTGTTTATTCAAAAAATTATACTTTTTAAGGTAAATTTCAGAAGGCGTAATTCCGTTACCATTTATGTAATTCCGTTACCGCTGCCTTTTTTGGAAACATGGTCAGTTACGACCAAACAAGATGAACATAAAGGAAAAAATTAATGTTATCATGAAGTTGACACCCATAGCAATGAATTTTAAAATAAATCTACACAAAATGTCTTTTAAATTTCAGAGGAATTCATGTGAAAGTTGAAGGTGGGAAAAAAGGCCCATTCTCTGCCGTAATTCCGTTACCGACGTATCATACGTGCTAGCACTTTCCTCATGTATGAAATTTCCATATTTTTGTTTCTATATGACAGCAGGTATATCTCCAGAACTTATTAAAGTGTTGATAAGCCTTTAGGTCATAGGACTAATCCATATTATGAAAAAGAATGAGCAAAATTTCTCTGAATTGTAATTCCGTTACCACAGAATTGCCCATTTATGGATATTTCAGCCGTTTCTGAACCGATTTTGATCAAACAAAGATGATTTTATTGTTTAAATATTATGCTCTTTCAAATTTTACACTCAGTTTTTCATTACCTCACAAACCAATTAAGTAGTCTAGCGCCCTCTCTACCAAAACTCAACTTTCCCTTTAATACAGACAAGATTACATAATTTTTGGGCTAAACCGTGCAATATTCAGGCCAAAATCATCAAGTTCATCATTTCTAGCCAACTACATGTAAGTAAGTCATCAGCATCTCAGCTGAAAACTGGAAGGATGATGAAAGGATGATATCCCGTTGGAATCCCATTTTCTTTGCCTTCTTGTAATCACAATATATTTCTGTTCAGTTTCTCTATATGTTTGAATTAAGGATGATATTTTGGCGAAAGACTTTAGTTTAAAGCCCCCTTGGCAAAAATATGCCTGAACGCCCTTGTAGGATCTGCCCGTAGTAGGGTCAATGTGTCATGGTACTGTCTGGTTTATCTTCGCTACCTGTTTTTAATTTCAATACGGTATCTAGTTCACCGTTAATATGAGGTGATCTTGCTTCCAGGAAAATTACCTCATTTGGTCCTGTAGTTAGCACACACAGTACATACTTTAATACCTGGTTTTTTAACCCCCTCAAGTCGTCTTGATTTTGTTAAATATATATAACACATCAGTATGATTTCTTTATATAGCCTGAGTGTATGTTTTGGATCAGCCCTGAACAGGTTAACTTGTTTTTCTGAGTATCTAGTTCAGCATTACTGTGCAGGACTACATGTAAGTGCTTTCAAGAAAACAACCTCCATTCAACCTCCTTTCAACCTTGTAGCTCATTGTGGGGCATATTATGCAAGTAAAATGATAAACATATTTATAGTGCTCATACTTACTACAACATTCCTTAATGGGATCTAGTCACATTGTACAAATCTATACAAAGTGCACATTTTTGACTCCCTAGAGAGTATTCCAGCATCAACCCATTGTACAGACAATTTTATGTTCGATCATCATAACACACATATTCCATTGACCATACCCCTAACCTTTAAAATGGCTTAAATGGGTAGTTCAGTTTTGGTATAGAGGGCGCTGCAGAAAATAATTTTTTTGTGAGATTATGAAAAACTGAGTGTAAAATTTGAAAGAGCATGTACAATTTTAATGACAGAATAAACTTTCTTTGATTAAAATCGGTTCAGAAACAGATGAAAAACTGTACTACCCCTTTAAGCGCAACAACATGATTGGTTCAACAAATGTTCTCCTTTTTGACATACTGCATTAAAGGGGACCACCAGGCAAAGAACAACACATAATTAGATGTTTTGGTACCATTTTGTGATATCAAATAAATACCCAACATTGGTTGTGTAATTCATAAACAAAGCAATGAATTACCACCACTTTCGGAACCACTATTATTTCATGGTTCCGTACGGGCCAAACATTTGCGGGTGCGCCAATGCTATTCACGCCTACATTTACGTTTAGAGACAATTGAATCCTGGACGATTCGTTCGCTCTGGACAAATTCGTACATGCAGACCCATGATCGCATGCTTTAGAATGGTGATGCATTTTCCAATTATATATTTTTTTCTGGAAACATATTTTTGTGAACTTGTTGATGGAATGGACTACTGAAGATATTACCTTTCATTGATAAGAATATTATTTTTGGGTGGTGGTACCCTTTAACTCATAGGAGACAATTTGATGTATAGATCATCATATAGAATATGGAGTATTTATTCTATAGACTGCAGCCCTAAACTTCCATGTAGTCCTTAATGGGTTAAACGCAACATGATTAGTTCAACAGCCGAGCAACTTTCCCCTTTTTTTTCCTCTCCTCCTCAGGTTGCGCAGCGCATCATCAGGGATGGCACGTTGCGATTAGGTGATCCGATTAATGCGTCCTGTTTCCTCTTTTGTTACCAAGCCCCGCTTGCCTGGAAAAAGTACTTGGCGCAAAATGCAATTAACCTACAAGCACAAAATAATGAAAATTCACGTTGCAAATTAATTCATCAAGAATCTACATTTAGAAAGAAAAATGAGGGGGAGGGGGGTGGGTGGGGATGAAAAAATATAGCTACACGGAACGGAAGAAAAGGTTTTTGCCATAAGTGTTTCTTTCGGCTTAGGGGCGGGCAGTAAGTTCATCCAATGCTAGGAATTCACATGCCCGACCTTAAAGGTAACAGAGGGCCAGTTTATTAAACATCCCTGCGTTTGCTTTGCCTGATGATACTGGTTGGCGGTGACCTTATCAGCTATTCAGCGTGATCCCTTTGCAACTGTGCACAACGGCATGTGTTTCTATTGCGTCCTTTATGCGCTAAATTAGAGATGACCAGGGCTGATGTCCTCGCTGCCGAAAGGTCTCGCGACCTCTCTTCTCGTGAAATTAGCGAGGCACGATGAAGCGTGCGGGATTGGCGTCTTGTCAGTGGCGTAGCGTGGTCGGAAAGATTTGGGGGCACCAGAGTGATTGTGGGAGGGGGGGGGGGGGGGGCACACCTTACTTATTTCTTTATTTTTACACTGATTGTCCCCTTTATATGTCTTATATTTTTTGGTCAAATTATTGGGGGAGGGGCACATGCCCCCCCCCCATCCGTGCCCCCCCCCCCCCCCCCCCCCCCCCCCAATGTAGCTAGGCTACTGCATCTCGTCTCGTTTTGTGTGGTCCACTTCGTAACATGCATGTCATTGAACATTGTTATTGTAAATTTTCAAGGGGCCTTTCATTATACACATGTACAGGCCTCATTCTCTCAATTGGATCCTCCACATTTTTATTAACAACAATTAAGAATTAATGTAGACTTAATTAAATGTATTTTGTGTATGATTGATTACCCGTTATGCTTAGATATAGATGTAAAATACTCCTCTCATGATTTTTATACAATGTTGAAATTGTAGAAATTAAACACTTGAATCGGAATCAAATGGAAGCATCTGGCTCCCTTTACATTTTAAATTGCCTCATATTTTGGCCAATGATGTCGCAGTGCCACAGATTGCACAGTATTCATACCTTTTGCAAAGAATTAAAGGGTGGCTAAACATACATGTACTGCAATAATGTACACAAATGCATTTTTAAGGCATAATTTGTATGGATCTGGCTAGGCCCTCGAATAAATGTCAAGAACCTGCTTGTAAGTATTAAAATAAATCAGTTATACACCGTGTCCCAGAAAAAACGAAACCGGGTTTCATGGCAGAAATTTTCTGTCATAATGAATAATTTAATTGATGATATATATATGCTTGGAAAGCTCTGTGTCTCTTCTTTCATTTGATGTACAACTTATGGCACATACTTCAAGCATGACTGAATTAGAACAATGGAAAGTGGTGTTACCAATATTCAATTTGCACGCATAAATTTGAAGTTTGGGTGAGTTTTAAGAGTTGTAAACGTACTTATTTTTAAAAAGGACAAACACCACATAAAAGTTCATATTTTTATCTTTTACATGACACCTCATGCTAAAAAAATAAATGATTTATGCCAGAGAACGAGTACAATGAAAACATGCCTGATTTCTGCCCGAATGAGTGAAAGTTGAGTAAGAAGTCGCTCAGCTTTCCTGACTAGCAGCTGACAATGGACGTTGATGCATGAGTGAATTTACACAAACATGGGGGTCAGGAAACAGGGAAAGTTACTCATTTGGGCTGGAATCAAGCATGTTTTCATTGTATTCGTTCTCTGGCATATATAATTTATTTTTTAATCATCAGGTGTCATATAAAAGATAAAATTATGAATTTTCATGCGGTGTCTGTCCTTTTTCAAAATAAGTACGTTTACTACTCTTAAAACTCTCCCCAAAACCTCACCCAAACTTGTAATTTCTGCGCGCAAATTGAATTTTGGTAACACCACTTTCTATCGTTCTAATTCAGTCATGCGTGAATTATGTGCCATAAGTTGTATATCAAATAAAAGAAGAGACACGTAGCTTTTCAGACATATATATATCATCAAGGAAATTATTCATTATAACATAAAATGTCTGCCATGAAACCCGGTTTCGTTTTTTCTGGGACACGGTGTATATCACTAAATTATAAAAGCACTATTTTGGCAGGTGAAATTCATTGAATTAATTTTATTAAGATAACAGAGGGTGGTGTCCATTTAGAAAAGTACTTGTCTTATAAATGAAGGAAAAAAATCAGTTATTATATATCACTAATAAAAGCTCTATTTGGGCAGGTGGAATTCATGGAAATAATTTCAGATAACCGAGTGCTGAGTGAAATGTCCTCACCAAAAGGTCTCCTGACCTCTAGACCTTAAAGGGACTTAGTAACATTGTCCAAATCCTAAAAATCCAGTTGGAATTATAGCTGTTCCCTCTTACCTTGTTTTATTTTTATATATAAAAGCATGGGACAGGTTTCGGTTTTTCAAATTTCCATTTTGTTAAAAAGATTTTTATGATTTAAGTGTTCGGATATGAAATTATCTACGGTATGGGACCTTTTCAGCTGTGTACAAAGTAAGTGCAATGAGTAAGTGAATATCAATTTGCATTTTCGCTCATTTCTCGGCCAAATAATATCCAACTAACTTGAAATTTTCACGCATTACTTTCTGGACATATCAGATCACACCAATACACATTTTATTAACCACGCATCACTTTTTGCAATTATCAACAAAGTTACTAGATCCCTTTAAATGAGATGAGGTGCGATAAAGCACACTACATAACTTGCATCTTATAATGTGTGCAGTCAGGACTCAACACCAGCACTTGCCCGCTTGTCCGGGGCAAGTAAAAATTGATGTTGGGCAAGTAAAACTTCATTTATAAGTTGTCTCCTTTGGTTGCCCGGTTGGAAACTAGGAGGGGGAAAAATTTAATTTCTGCCATGTAAATCTCATCTAGAAAACAAGCAAAAAATTCACAAAGCAGATTAGTTACCTAGCACAATTAATTTTTCTTTTGTTTCACATTTATTATCGGGGGGCAAGTAAATTTTCTGTTTGGGCAATTAAAATGAGAAAATGTATGATTTTACTTGTCCAAACAGGCCAGTAGAATAACAAATTAGTGCGGAGGCTTATTGTAGTGGTCCTCTTCAATTATAATATGAAATGTTATTGGATATTGTTATTGTAACTATAAATATAAAATAAAAAATACTTTAGTGCCAGTTGTAGTTTTGCAATACGCGGATCTGCACTTGATAAATTCCCAAAATATTTCACAACTGTCCCGCAGATCTAAACTACATGCACTTGATCTCCACGCAAGACATGTGCAACTAATTTTCGCAGTGTGTGTAATTTGAGAGCTTGAAAGGGATCATTAAAATTCCCTCCATCGTGATGTCTATCTATAGATTAAAAAATCAATTATGTGCATTCAAAGTCTTCAGAAGTGCTACATGTACTTAAAAATAGCATTGATAACACGGATCTGCCTGCCGTTAAGTAGTTTCTTGAATATTTTAAGTGGGCCTGACATTATATTATTGTACTAAATTGTCCAATTCTATACCGCAATCTTTTCTATTATTATGATTGAACTCAAGTGAACTTCATTGTAAACTGTGCCAATTTGATGGAGTTATGATTTTGCAATACACTGCTCTCAATAGTTTCTTGAATATATATATTTCAATTTTATACTAAATACTATTTTAAATAAATAATAATTACTGTAAACTCAACGCAATAAATAGTTTAGTGCCAGTTTGACGGAGTTATGATTTCGCAATAAGCCCAGATCTGCTCTCCGTTAGTTTCTTGAATGTTTCAATATTATACCGACATTGAATACCATGATTAATTTCAATATTGTGATTAAACTCAACTCAAGTATAGCATTATTCATTGGAATTAATTTAAATTAAGCATGCGTGATAAATATTGTGATTAAAATCAACTTAAGTATAGGATTATTAATTGAAATCAATTGAAATGAAACTTGCTTCATAAATAGACAATGATTTTCTGATCACTTTCAAATTAGAATTATCAAAACATTTGAATTTGAGGATTTATAAGCATTGGAACAACAACGAAATTGATAAAACAAAACATCGCCACAAGGGCTAAACCACTACATGTATAACTAAGTTATATCAATAATTGTTATGTAGAACTCACTGTCAGAATACAGCCCCCCCCAAAAAAAATCAAGTTTATGAGAGATCAAACTGTTTAAATAAGCATTGAAAATTAATATCAAAAGCAAATCATAAGCCAAAAGAGCTGAATTTTGCATTCTCTGGGCTAAAACGCGGACAGACTGTCTAATAAATTACTCAAAAATCATCCAGGGTTTCAAATATCCTCATGATAAATTTAGCTACAGGTTCAACCACAAGTGGTATGGTGAGACGGGTTGACTCTCTACATTGAAGGTTGTGTCTTCATCAGTCACATCACATAATTCTTATATTGCCCTTTTTCGGGTGAATTCAGGTAGAAAATAATTTATTTATTTATTCATAATTTATTTATTCATAATTTATTTATTCATTATTTGTTTATATTTATGTTTTCAGCCACTTGCTTGACCAGGGCAAGTACATGTAGATAAAATTATCCTGAAATTATGTTTGATGTACAGGATTTGAGAGATAGTATACAATAAAATAGTTGACATCAACTTTTAATACACAATTTTTTGTTCATGTTTAACACACGCTCTTACTGTTGAATGCTCTTAATTTGGGGGGGGGGGCTAATTTTCAAGCTTGCCTATATGAAATGAGTACTCGTAAAATTGTTAATTAATTTACATGTAGATCTCTGTGATTAATTGCAAAGTCGCTGTTAGGATTTTGGTATTTTAAAGTCGCTGTGAGGATTTTGGTATTTTAAAGTCGCTGTGAGGATTTTGGTATTTTAAAGTCGCTGTGAGGATTTTGGTATTTTAAAGTCGCTGTTAGGATTTTGGTATTTTAAAGTCGCTGTTAGGATTTTGGTATTTTAAAGTCGCTGTTAGGATTTTGGTATTTTGGGGGCTCTTTTTGGCACTTCGTGGGGCGAAATCTTCCCTGCGCCCCTGCTTATATTTACTGTAATTTCGCTACACTTCAATCTGACTAAAATCTCAAGCTTGGTCTGATGAAGCAGGGTTTCACCAACGATTGAACATGAGCTAATGGTTGGTTGCCTAGCAACAGCAGCGGCTGGATCATCCAGCATTCTTTTGGGGGAGGGTAGGGGGAGGGTAGGGGGAGCAGGGGAGTGCTGAAATGGAGAAATATCACAGTACGTATGTGACATACATGAATAATGAGGAGAAAGGGGAAGGTTTAGATGATACCTAAATCTCCTACATGAATAAATACCTCAAGTTGAAAGATTTAGAGAAAGAGAGAATGCTCAGAGAGAGTTGGGAAGAGAGATTAAAGAAAGTATGGGGAGCTGACAAGTCTCCCTGATTGTGCAGGAGACTCCTTTAAAATAGACCCAAGATAACTGCATTGGATTTCATCCCATCAGCCTATCTCCCTGATTATTTAAAGGAGAATTCCGGACGAGTTTTTAAAAAGTACAGTATATTGGAAATAAATCTATGAATGTGCTTGAATATTTTCAGGATTTTACTCTCTTTGGTTGATTTCTAAGAGATTTGTCTAATGTCATTAACTCTGAGGAAATAATTAAATTTACTGCACACAATCATGAGACCCTTACCTAGCACCCTCACTTTGCTCAATTTCTTGAGTAGGCTTGAATCCGGTGCCACTGCATTGTGATCACTGCATGTGTCATTCATAATAGCCGGCCATGCAGAGCCAGGAAATTCAATAACCACGTTTACAGGACTTTGTGTCTATTCAAATTCCAATGAAAGCCAAACGTGTTACAATTTCGGGCAGGCAAGTATTTTCAAACGGTTCAACAATGCAGTAATGCTCAAAGGCACGGTTGAGTGGCGCATCGTGGACTAAACTATTCATGATCGAGCATTGTATTGGTCCGATCAAAAGAAAACATTCGCTGCAGTGTAAAAACATAGATAGGCGCATAGTGAGGGTCGCACGTCACAAATTGGTGCATTGTGGGATAGAACAAGCTCGCTCGCGAACTTGTGTCATTATAATTTCAAAGCCAATTATAAGAACCCACAATCATACTTTTTTCACACAAAATTGTGTTTATTGACCTAGAATATCTGTCTTTCAATCATTAGAAGCTTGAAATCGTGTGGAAGTCCACTTTAAAGATTATTGTCATTAGGTTGTATACATGCGTTTGATAGATATCTCCCTGATTTCTGATGAAATTTTTCCTAAAGTTTCCTAAAATGTCCTGATTGTTGGAACTTCAATGATGGTAGCTCTGGATATGAGTAGAGAGAAAGGGGTTCATGTAGGGGGAGACTGAAAGCGGAGCTCGACACTATCACTTGACCGCTTGCCCGGGGCAAGTAAAAATTGATGTCGGGCAAGTACAATTTTGTAAATGGTCTAGTTTGGATGCCCAATCGGCCAACTGATATTTCTGTTCAAATAAAAGAGTAGAAAGTAATTCATAACATTTGAATCTCATCTAGAAGTAAAGGGGCAAGTAAATTTTCTCTCTGGGCAAGTAAAATTTGAACATGTATTATTTTACTTGTCCGAATGGGCCATTAGAGATAAAAAGTTAGTGTGGAGGCTTGCTGAAAGAAGATGAGAGAAAAAAGAGGGGAAAAAAATCCAACAAACCTTGGAGAAAGGCACCCGATGAGCTTCATCACTAAGTCTTAGAGCATCATCACCAGGTCCCCCCTCCATTATCTGTATAATATAGTAAATAAAATAAGGATGAGATGAAATAGCGATGAAGCGCCAACGGCATTGCTGCATAATGCACAGCCGACCCTCGATACACACAACATGTATATTAACCTGTTCCCTATTATTAGATTTTGAAATCCCCGTGGTAGTAGTACAGGGAACACTCGGTTCCCCTAGGCAATGGCCGGGTCAAAGATTGTCACGCGCAGGGATGCTACACCCGCGGCTCGCCATTTTTAAAGGGACTTAGTAACATTGTCCAAATCCTCAAAATCCAATTGGAATTCTAGCGGTTATAATCTCAAACCTTGTTGTATTCGTATTAACAATAAAAGCATGGGACAGGTTTTGGTTTTTCAAATTTCCCTTTCGTTAAAACAAATATTTACAATTGAAGTGTTCAGATGTTAAATTATCCACTGGACCGCGAAAACCGTGTACAAAGTGAGTGCAATGAGTTAGTGAATATCACTTTGCATTATTGCTCATTATTCGGCCATATAATGTCCATTTAACTTGAAATTTGAACATCCAGTGGACATATCAGATAACAACAATATACATTGTATATATCGACCACTCATCACTTTTTGCTCATGTCAACAAAGTTACTAGATCCATTTAACTTGGATTTGGCTTGTGTGCACTGCATAACACCGAGCCAGTGTGTATTAATGTACGCACCATGCTCAAGACATTTGCAAGATGGCACCTTCTACGCACATGATGTACAAATCCGAACTACAGTCAAACCTGTTTAAGTGGTCACCTGTCTATAGTGGCCCGCAAAAGTGATCCCCTGCAGAGAAAATCAATGTAGTGGAAGTGTGGAACCTGTCCATAGAGGTCACCTGTCTACAGTGGCCAATATTCTTGCTTTCCTTAGGTGGTCGCTGTACACAGGTTTGACTGTACCTTTAAATATGAACATGCACGTGTGCGCACCTCATCTCTAAATACATGTACAGTTGTGCAGTTCGACTCGTAGGTTAAGATGGTCGTCACATTTTTCTCCCAGCCCCGCTCCACGATCCCCCCAGAGGATCGGATTGGGTTTAAATTTAGCTACCCATCTCCCAGTGCCCCCTATAAATAGCTTGGCCCGAAAGACCGGGGGACGTCGATTATCGTGTCACATGTTCGGGTGAGCTTGGAGGCAAGCTGGTTTATTCAATCACTTGAATCTTTCATAACAACAAATGGCTACAGTATGTAAATTAGTTAGTGAGTAAGGGCTATATCAGGGCCCAGGGCTCGACACTTCCACTTGCCCTGTTGCCCGGTCAAGTAAAAATTGATGTCGGGGCAAGTAAAATTTGGTAAATGGACTAGTTTGGTTGCCCAATCGGGCAACTAAATTATTGATGAATTATGAGAGAATAACCCCTACAGAAATCTAAGTGTGTTGCAAGCCAGCGACTAGCTTGCGGCTAGCTAGCAGCTAGCTAGTGGCAGGCTTAATAAGCGATCTCTGCTGAAATTAAGCTTGCAAAAAATATCTGCACCCTTAATGACATGCTTGAAATCTGCTGCATGCTCACAATTTTGGCAGAGATCGGCTAATAAGCTTGCCACAAGCTAGTTGCTAGCTAGTCGCAAGCTAGTCGCAAGCTAGCTGCTAGCTTGTGGCACGCTTAAAATTTCTGTAGGGGAATGTAATTCTTTAGGTCGTAAATCTAGGTCGTAGATCCATTACAATCTTTTTCATTCCTTTTCTGATACAGATGGCCATGATGGACTTAGTAATTACATGTGTGGATGTACAATGTAGATCATAACAAAAACAACATCTACAAATGTAGGTCTACCGTCGAAGTCCCGAACGGTTCAAGGCTTTGGAAATAGTTCTGAATTCTAAGTAGATCAGAGTGATTTAGATTGATTTGAAACAGACTAGACCTGGGGGGTGTTTCACAAAGATTTTAAGTTGAACTTAACTCTAAGTTGGACTTAACTATTATGGAAAGCCATTGTAGCCTTGGAATACAATACATTTAAAAACAACACAGCAAGAAATTTAGAATTTTCATAAATAGAACATGAAATTTGCTTGATAATGGAAAATATTAATGTTTTGAATCAACATTTTATTCCTTTTAAAAGAACTTTTACCCAAAAAAAATCAAAGAAACTAATGGCTTTCCATACTTTTTAAGTCCATCTTAGAGTTAAGTTCAACTTAGGATCTTTGTGAAACTCCCCCCAGGGGCTTGTTTACAATTTGTTGCTAGGATTAGCCAAAAAATAATGAATATACTGTACCTGTCATTTCCAGTGGGGAAAACAAATACTTGAAGGGTGTTGGGCGATTTTGCTGCCAATATGCCCAAAGAAGCCCTCCAAATCATAAAAGTAACCCTGTATTTTCTAAAAATCCAAAAAAACTTCATTAGAAATAGAAATCTAGTGGTCCTCTCATACCTTGTTGTATTTGTATTAATAGAAGCATGGAACAGGATTATCTATTTTTTTAATTTCCCTTTCGTTAGAAAGATATTTATGATTAAAGTGTTCAGACTTTCAACTGGATAGTTGTAACCATGTTCAAAGTCAGTGCAATGAGTTAGCAAATACCACTTTGCATTTTAGCTCATTACTCGGCCATATAACATCCATTTAACATGAAATGTTCACACAATACTGAAGAGGACATATCAGATCACGCAAATACACATTATACCAACCATTCATACCAACCATTCATCACTTTCTGATATCATGCCAACAAAGTTACTAGATTTGAATGATCTAAATTGTCAATTTTGGGTGTAAATGGTAATTTGGTCTACAAATTATGATTTGTTTTCCCTGATTGGTCGTCTTACCTCATTCAGACTACCTACAGTATGCACTTAATCTTACACCCACCTGGTCTACGTCTTTCTTGTCAAAAAATAAATAAAAGGTTGATAAAATAAGGCAAACTCATGAAAATATGTGTTTTTTCTTTGGAAGTACAATGTTTTTATTTAAGGGTTTCCTGTAAACATTTGTTATAGATATACCTTCAGGATAAGCACACCCAAGTATATTTATAGACAGAAAAAACAAGATTACACATAACAAAGGGGAAAATATGAAGTGTGATAAAAATAAGATGTGTTTTGCCCACTTTCCTGTTTCTTTAAGAAAAACAAATTGCCCACGAGGGAACCGGGCATATTGTAATTCTGTGGAAAATAACTTTATCTCCTAAGTTACAGGTTAATACATTTCACGTTAAACCAACCACCCCCGGATTTGAGTAGGCCCACACTCTCTTATGGGAGTTAGGAGTAGTTAGTAGTTAGGTGTAGGAGGGGAAATCCCAGCCAGTTTACGCTTTCAGCCCAGGATAATGACATCACCATCTATTTTTAATTTAAGCTCAACTTAGCAGCTTTGGATCAGTAAACTCATGGAAAACATGTTTATCGGGATCAACTAAATTGATTAATATTGCTAAAATAGTCTAAGAAAGGGTTTAGATGGCAAAATCGGAGGCTCAACGATGTCATGCGTGGTGCTGCGTGGTACTGCGACACCATTTTGAACTATTCACTATTCATCTGCAATGTATATGGAAAACACACGCATTACAGCCGCCGCCAGCATATATATAACCACAGGTTCTCACAAGGTTCAATGCGGGGGAACAGACAACAGAATATCCTTGAAATTTCAGCAGAGCACACAACAGTTACCATTTTGAACTAGGCTAGTTTGCGCGCCCTGCCTAACGCTGAGCCAAAGAGTATTATACACCGTGCGCAAGGCATTCGCAAGATGACATCAGGCGTCTGATTTACAAATCCTAACCACCTTTATAATGATGGCAAAATCTGAACCTTGACATTGTTAAATGCAAAAATATATTATATGTAAATGTTTTGTGCTCTGCTAAAATTTCAAGGATATTCTGTTGTCTGTTCAGCCCGCATTGAACCTTGTGAGAACCTGTAGTTATATACATGTATGCTGGCGGCTGTAATGCATGTGTTTTCCATATATGTGCAGATTAATTTATTCAGAAGATCATAAAGTGATTTCGGTTTTAACAGAATTTAGATTGAAAGAACTTATAATGTGTGATGAAATGTAAAGTATGATGTATTATCATCATCATCATGATCATCTTAATTTTATACATACATATTTTTCTGTTTTTGTGCATGGTTGTATTATAACTTGTATTTGATCAATCAAAATACAATTATTTTTGCTTAAATACTGTACATTTCTCTTGCAAGGCTCGCATCATAATGCATGGAATACTCAAAAATAAGTTTTTATTCTTAGCATTTTGTTTTTTTGTTTTTCTCTTGTTTGTCACTTCATAGTTAATATGGGATCATCAAATTAATTTGTCTGTACTATGTTGTCTATAGGCATGTGTAGATAGGTGTTGTCTCTATATTAAATCTATTTTGGGATCATAGAAATTATTTGTAGCTGTACCATATGGCCAGTATGGTCTGTATCATTGTATGGTCATTCAAATAATTTATACTTTAATCAAATCAACTTGTTGTCTGTAGAAATGTGTTTCTTAGCATAATCTATTTTGGGATCACAGAAATTATTTTTGGCTTCATGGTCAATAAAGTCTATATGGTCATTTAAAATAAATCTTTAACTTTAATATGTTGGGAATCATCAAATTAATTTGTTGTCTATTTTAGTTGTTGTATAGAATCTGTAGAGGTTTGTTGTCACTTACAATACATAATTAAATCTATTTTAGGATCATATAAATAATGTTTGACTTATGGCTAATATGGTCTGTATGGTGATTTAAAATAAAATAATAAATCTTACTTTAATAGGGGTTCATCAAATTAATTTCTTGTCCGTCGATATCGCCGTTATTGCCTATCATTAGCACCAACACAGACAGGCCACTGCGGTTTTAGTTTAGTACCCACTCAAAGTATCTGATTTTTCCTTCTGTTAATATATTTTTTTCACCAAAACACCCAAACAACAGAAACAAAAGTCATATCCTGCTTGTTGGGTTAAAACGGGCGATCAAAGCACGCAATGGTTTGAAGCCTGCAGTATGGCTAGTCTCGGGTCCAAGCTTACAAGATTATTGTTCATACTCTTCTATACATGTACATGTACATGTATGTTATTATTTAAAATAATGTACAGTAATCATTTTTTTAAAGTCAACTATATATAGTTGGTGGTGACTAAAGATGTCAATTGTTTTACCCTTATCTATCACACAAATTGGAAGTATTACATCAAATCAATGTTCTGTAAATTGGTTAATCTTTGTAATATGACAGAAACTTTAATCGAATTTCGTTGAAGGGATCAGCTGGAATTGGTTTATTTATGTCGGTACTAACAGGTATGGAGTAAAATTTTCTACCCCACAAAATCATTTGATTTTGTCCACATTTCGAAACAATTGTTAGGTTTAAGAGATGATAATATTCTACACTTCGTAATAATATGTAGATAAAGGCTACATACCTCCACAATTTCCATTGTACGATTCATAAGTTATATCCCCCTAGTTGTTTAATTTAAGCTTCCGTCACATTTGAATATATTTCAGACACTTTTTATTAGTTTACATGCAAAGGTAATGCCTTGAATTAAGACTACCTGCCCAATGACTGCAAGAGCCATACATGTGCATGATTATGTCTCGGTTACGCTAGATCTATGTTTGTGTGAATACATGTCCTAAAAATAAACCCACCTCCAGGATTTAGGTTGCGGCTGCAGTGACAACATTAATTGTCTTGTTGTTCCCTCCAAACAGCCAGTTATGAAACCATTTTTAGTCAGCAAAGTTTACAAAATGAAACAGAGAGCAGATCATATTGCATTTGTTGTTCAAAAATAGAGCAGAGAAATGTTATTGAACCCAGATATATAAATAAACCAGCACCACTTATATTTGTTCAGATTTACCTGCTTTTGTGTACATGTATAATATGAGATTGTTTTTATTGGTTCAGTGACTTCCCTGTAATAATTGCAAAATATTTGCACAGAGGGAGTTTAACATTTACACTAAAAAGTTCTTGTATGATGAATTTATAATGGTAGTTGCGTCTGCTGGGTTATCAAGATTATCAAGATTAAAATGATGATGATGATGATGATGATGATGATGATGATGATGATGATGGATAAGTGATGATGGATGATCATGATCGTGATCACGAACACGTTTGAATTTGTTAGATTAAGATAATGATAATGCAGATGATGATGATAGTCATGAGAATAATGATGATATTAATGAAGATGAATATAAAAGTGATAATGAAGAGTATGATGATTATGAAGATGAATATAAAAGTGATAATGAAGATGATGATGATTATGAAGATGATGACGGCGACAACAATGATGATGATGGTAACGGTGGTTACCCGTGGTTTCAGCATAAAGTTTTTATTGTTAATATAAAAGCTGTTAGTTTGTAGCTCTTGATTTGCTTTTTTTTGTTGCTTTTTTTCTTATTTACTACTTACTTCATTTCTATTTTATTATTCTTTGCACAATACAGAGTCGTCTAATGCAGCTCTTTGGGATGCTACTTGCGAAAAAGCATGGCATCGTTGCCGACCCAGAGAAACTCAGTCTCTACCCTGACTTCAAGCAATGGTTACACGTCGTCGATGTCCATCGGACGGCATCAGATGTAAGTCTTGATTTTTACATATTTTGTTGTTTATAATTTATAAATGTTTGTTCATTGTTATTAGGTGAAATGCAGAGTTTTCCTTGATCATGTTAAAGTCTGTTGTTACCCAGGGGTTAAGCTCTGACCCTGGAGGGTGATATATCGTTCTTTTTTTTCTTCTTCTTTTCAATAATACAAAAATCAGTGTAAAGAGAGACAATAACTGATATATTAAAAACTATTTTTAAAAGGGCTGGCCACAATGTGTGCCCCCCAAAAGAATGAAAAATCATTGAACAATTGGAATAAGTATAATATATTAAAAACAATGTAAATGAAAAAAAGAGGCAAAATAACTGATATTCAAAAGAAAAGAAAATTAGATAAATTATGTAACAATAGAAATTAGCAATATAAAAAAAAATATTGTAAACGAGAGAAAGAGAAAACATAAGACAAAAAGAATAACTGATATTTAAAAACAAACGAAGAAGAAAAAAAACAAGGGGCCTGGCCACAATGTGTGCCCAGCTGTTCTCTCCGCACTGCTAATTGTTACGGTGCTGACGCCCGAAAATCAATGTTTGCGGCGCTACCCTAATTAAACATGTCATACATGTACATGGGCTGTGGAAACAAGTGATTGGCATGATAATGCAACGACTGACCTCGGACCAACGAACAGAAGGTATGATCAGTTAGATGTGATTGTTGGGACATAGGGGGAGGGGGAAATTGGGGGAGCATTAGTTCAGGAAGTAAGGGGGGGGGGGGTAATAGAACTGCTCCCCCAGTTAACATGTTATACATACATGGGCTGGAACAAGTAATTGGCAGGATTATGCAATGACTGACCTCAGACTAACGAACAGAAGGTATGATCAGTTAGATGTGATTGTTGGGATGGGGGGGGGGGGGGGGGGGAGGAAAGGGGGTGCATTAGATCAGGCAGTAAGAGGGGGTGGGGGGGGGGGGGTAATAGAATTGATAGAATTGCTCCCCCAGTTAACATGTATGGGCTGGAAACAAGTGATTGGCATGATAATGCAACTACTGACCTCAGACCAAGGAACAGAAGGTATGATGAGTTAGATTTTGATATGAGGGCAAGTGGAGTGGGAGGGGGAGGGGGGGGGGGGGGGGCAGGTGGTAAGAGGCAGGAGGAGACACTTGTTTCTGGAGGGGGGGGGGGTATAACTGGTTACCATGTCATTCATGGGCTGGGGAGCAAGTGATTGGGCAAGATAATGCAACAACTGACCTAGCAAACCAACTGTTTGCAGTGTCAACGAGGACTCATGAAAACAGAAGCTGTGAGTTGTTAAGACTTGATTGAAGGGGGGGGGGGGGGGGGGTGATAGGGGTAGTAGCCACTTTTTTAAGGGGGTATACTATTCAAAATACTCCTAAGAAACTGTAAGGCAAATACTGACCCGCAATGTTGCAACATTGACCATATGTATGCCTGAAGCGTGTTGTTAGATGTTGAATGTGTTTTTGGGGAGGGTTTGCAGGGTTGGTGGGGAGGGGTTGAGGGGTGATGGGGAAGAGGAGGGGGAGGGGGAGGGTGGAAAGGAAGCAGAAGAGCCCTACTAGCTAAGAGTG